>JAQZBX010025488.1:0-20840 GCA_029593785.1 Cabassous unicinctus
CCGCGGGCCGGGACAGTGAATCACCTGGGAATCTTCTTAAAATGGATGCAGTTGGTCTGGGGTGGGATCTGAGAATCTGCATTTCCAATAAGCTCCCAGGTGCTGCTTCCAGTCTTGACATCACAGTTTGTTGAAGAGGGCAGGGAGGGCCCTAGACAAATGGCTGTTTGCAGTGTTTGATTGGAGGTCCTAGGTGGGGGAAACTGGTCACGTTGGAGGAGACTCCTTAGCCCGTGGGGAAGGAGGGCAGGTGTGCATTGGAGTGGGCGCCTGTCCTGCAGTTGCCAGTTCAGGAATGCAGGGTGCCTTGCTGAATGTGACTTAGAAACATGGACTCCTTCCCCTTTCCATCTGTTGGGGGCAAGGGTGGGGATGGGGTGGGGCAGAATTAGATGTGATTCCATTTCATACACACCTCAAGGGCTTTCCTTCTGTTAGAAAGGTGGCCTGAGCTCCAGAAAATTGTTCTGGTTATCTATTGCTAGAGAGATAACAAATACCCCAAAACTTAATTGCATAAAACAAGGACCCTTTCATTATGCTCAGGTTTCAGTGGCTCAAGAATTTGGACGGGGCACAGCTGGGACTACTTGTGTCTGCCCCACAGCTTCGAGGGCCTCAGCTAGGATGGCTTGAATGTCAGGAGGTGGCTGGGATGACTCAGCTGGGCCATGTGTCTGGAGCCTTGATTCTTCTCCATGTTTCATCTGCTGGTGCTGGAATATTCAAGATGGCTTCTTTGTTCTCTTGTCTGGTGCCTGGACTGGGATGACGGGGACAGTTGGGGGCTGACATGCTTCATCATTTGTCCTCTCCATGTCGCCATCTTAGACCTCAGCACAACATGGTGGTTTCAGAGTCACTGGGCTTCTTCTGCGGTGGCCGACTTCCCCTAGAGCAAGTGTCCAAGGGACCAAGATAGACATTAAAACTTCTTATAACCGAGCCTCATTCACAGAGCATCACCTCTGTGGCATTCTGTTGGCTACGTAGGGCCAGCCAGCTTCAGTGTGGGAGAGATCACATAAGGGCATGACTCTGGAGGACAAGGTTCCTTGAGGGTCATCTTCAAGACTAGTTACCACATTGATGCACTGTTTAGGGATCGAGTCTCCTATGCACCAACTCATGATCAGACGTGAATCCAGATCACATGGGCTTATTTGTTCATTCATGCATTCACATCCCCATTCCAGCCTTCACACGCCCCATTAGCTGAAGGGACCAAGGAACCAAAGGAACTACTGCTAGTAAAAATAACTGGAAATAATACATTGTTATAACTAGTACATATTTTGTGCTCATGGGTGCCAAGCACTAATTTAAGCCCTTTACACATATAAACTCATTTATTCTTCCCACTCTCACAGATGAGGAAATCAGAGCAGAGATTTAAGTAACGTGACCAGGGGCACACAGGTACAGCCAGTATTTAAACCCTGGTGTCCTGGGTCCAGCATTGGTGCTTTTAGCCACTGTGCTCTATGACACCTGGTGTTGGGTCTCCCCTGCAGCCCAGCCTGGAGAGCTGGACTGAGCAGGGGGCTTGGGGAACTCAGGGGAAGGAAGGATGCTCTTCCCAGCCGCGGGGCGCCCGCCTTCTCTCTCCTGGCCAGTGTGCAAACTTAACATGATCGCGGGGTCCTGGGCCAAGCCCCTCGCTGGGACACTGGGCATAGCTTTCCTCTTATGTAACAGCATCCGCACCTTGCTGAGCCTGCCACCCCCTGCCCACCTGCCCACCTGCCCATCTGTCCCCAGGTCCAGCTTCCATCCTGTGATCCTCTCCTTACAGGCACACACATGGTGACAGAATGACAGTGGGTATTTTGTTGTTGTTGTTGCTATTGTTATTTTGTTTTGTTTTAAAGCTGAAATGCTTTGGTTATGTATTAGCCTATTAAAACAAGATACTTGCTGCATTTAGTTATTTGTAATAAGGAGAGGAAACATTGAACTGGGAAGATGAATGATGAAGAAAAAGAAAGTAGACTATTCCCTCTGCAAGAGAGAGCTCTGTCATCCCTGGTAAAATAGTATTTTGAGAGTAAGGAAACTTGGGATTCCATTCTTGACTTCTTTTCACACTTGCTCCGTGACTCCAGGCCAGTCTCTTCACCACCTGGGGTGGTGAAGGGACTGAACGGCACCACCTGTGACATGTGCTGAGTGCCGTCTCTGCATCGCAGGCAGAGCCTGCCTTCCAGAACTCCATTGGTTCTCTCTGGAAACTCACTCTCTCAGGTTTAGAAATGGAACGTAGGCAAATGTTTAAGAGGAAGGGCTCTGAAGTCACACATCCCTAGGTTTGAATCGTAAATTTCCCCTTAAATTAACGTGACTTTGAGCATTTTTCTCAATTCTATGTAACTCTGTTTTCTTCCCTCAAAATAGACCTACTGTAAGGAGTCAATGAAATGCATCTCTAAGTGCTTAGCGCAGCCTGACACAGGTGAGCCTGATGCTAAGAATCCTCTTCCTCATCATAAGGCCACTGGGGGCTGGTTAAAAGCAGCTTCTTTGACACCCACCCCAGACCTACTAAATTAGAACCTTTGGGAAAGAGGCCTGGGTTGTTGTATTTAGCAACTAGGGTCAGCGCAGCTGGGATAACACTGCCCTGGCAATCGCATCCACATTCTCTACTTCCACCATCAATACTGCCAAGCTGATCTAGGCCCACCTTTCCTGGAGCTCTGGGCTTTAACTGCCTGGTAAACATCATGCCTTCCTGGTCCATGGGTGCCTAAAATTCAACCCACCAGGTCCCTAATGGAATTAGCATTTCTTAGCATCCCAGGCCCCCAGCTCCCTCTTCTCTTGGTCTCCTACAACCTCCCTTTCCCTGGTGACCAGGAACACATCTCTTATACTTTCAAACCTTCCCATCTTTATTTGAGCTGCTTCCTCTGTCCTTTTCTCACTGGCATTTGCCGTTTGATACCATCCCAACTAACCTTTGAAGCCTTGTACAAATGTCACCTCTTCTGTGAAACTTTCCTTGGTCTCTTCTGTCCTGACAAGGACTCATCGATTCCTTTTTTTTTCCTTTTTAATTATTGTGCTAATATATAGATAACACAATATATCCCATTGCATTCATTTTAAGTGCACAGTTCAGCGGTATTAGCCACATTCACAATGCTGTGCTACTATCATCATCACCCATTACCAAAACTTTTACACCACCCCAAACAGAAACTTTGTACCCTTTAATCAATAACTCCACACTCTCCCCTCCCCTGAGCTCCTAGTAACCTTTAATCAATTTTCTGTCTCTATGAATTTGCTTATTCTAGATATTTCATATAAGCAGAATCATGCAATATTTTTCCTTTTGTGTCTGGCTTGTTTTGCTCAGCATGTTTTCAAGGTTCATCCATGTTATAGCATGTATCAGAACTTCTACATAATATGCCATTATATAATGGTTTTTTTGGCTGAATAATATGCCATTATATGAATATCTCATTTTGTTTATCTGTTCACCTGTTGATGGACATTTGGGTTTCCACCTTTCGGCTATGGATATTGGTGTACAAAGATCTGTGTGAGTCCCTGTTATCAATTCTTATGGGTATGCACCAAGAAGTAGAATTCCTGGGTCATATGGTAATTCGATGTTTAACTTTCTGAGGAACTGCCAAACTGTTTTCCACAGTGGCTGCACCATTTTACATTCCCAGCAACAATGTGCCAGTATTTCAATTTCTCTGCATCCTTGCCAGCAATGGTAATTTTCTGATTTTAATAGTAGCCGTCCTGTAGGGTGTGAAGGGGCATCTCACTGTGGTTTTGATTTGCGTTTCCCTAAGGGCATCAGTTCCTCCCCTCGCCCCGCCCCTGCCCCCCATGGCTCCCTCATTTGTTTGCTCTTTGTTTTTATTCATTGTCAGCTCATTGTCTGTTTGTTTTTTCTTTAGGAGGCACGGAGAACCAAACCCAGGACCTCCCATGTGGGAAGCAGGCGCTCAACTGCTCAAGCCACATCCGCTCCCTCCATCAGTTCCTTTTTGTGCTGTGTTAGCACCATGTCTTAACCCTTTATTTGTACGCTTCTTGCTGTGTGATCTCCCGCACATTACAGCAAGCTGTACGCCATCCATGTCACCACGAACTCCTGGAGGGCAGGGCCAAGCTCCTCATCCTTGTACCGCCAGGCCCAAGCTGACGCTGGTACCCGCAGCTTTTGGGTGTATGTTTATCTTAGGAAGGAAGATGGGAGTCGGCCTGTTTGCCAACAGACTCCTGGCCCAGAGCTTTTCCTTTGCTGCCATCTGTTGACAGCTTTGAAATGACAGTTTTCAAAACTTACAAAAATCTTTCACACCAAAAATTGATCAGGAGGAGTATAACCCAGTGCCTCTCAAGTTTTAATGTGCGTTCGAATTAACTGAGGGACCTGGTTCAGATGCTGGCTCTGGGGAGGGGCCTGAGATGCTGCATTTTTAACACGCTCCTGGGTGACGGTGCACAGACCACCTCGGGTAGCAGGCCGCTAAGCCACAGCTCCCTGGCAGCTTTGGCCTCTGGTTGGAAGTTCCCTGGTCTCCACAGCCAAGGAGAGGGTCTGCTCTACTGAGGAGGTTGTTCAGGCTGGCTGCGGGGCATTGCCACTTCCAGAGGCTTTGGAATGGCTTCCCCTAATGTCTGTCTTCTGTACCTGGTAAATCCACCTGTTACCTTTCATAGGAAGGAGAACAAAAATCAGCACAATAATAAAGGCATAATTATTGTAGCTACAGGACTAAGTAGTTAAACCAGTACACAGATTAGCCGTATGTTGATTTAAGGACACAGTTTTACAGGATCAGAACCTACTAGGGAGCCTCTAGTCAATCATCATCTTTTCATTTACTGAAGCCCCCACAGTTCAAATGACTTGTCCAAGGTCACACAGCTGGTTTGCTGCATAACTGAGAGGATAATGCCCCACTTCTGTTGCCCAGAAACCTGTTTGCACAAAGTTGTTTTAGGGTGTAGTTTAAGAAAATGTTGAAATGCAAATTGTTAGACATTCTTCCTCTCTTGGATGAAAGTAAGGCAGAATTCTTAGACTTCTCTACTCTGAATAATATTAGCTTCAGTTTATTGATGACTCCTGCAGGCCAAGCGTTGCTTCAGGAATTTCCGTTCATTTGCTCACACCATCATCCCTATTTTGCCAAGGAGGACACTCGGCCTCTGAGAGGTTAGTACACTTGCCCAAGCCACACAGCCAGGCAGTAGAGGAGTGAGAACCCAAATTAGTCCATCTGACTCCAAAACCTGAGCCCCTCCACACCGTGCAGCATCTCCCTTGCCGTCATCCTCTCTCTTCACTGACTCTGCTCCCTGGAAAGTGGCCCCTCCTGGGAGGCAGAGGCGACGTGACTTGACAGCTTGTCCAAGGCCCAGCTGCCATCCTCAAGGAAGCATCTCCCAAAGTCTCAGGCAGAGCAAGTGTGGTGGGTTGTGTAGGTGCCCCAGCAAGCACACGTTCTTAATCTTAACTCATGTCCTTGTGGGTGCGAACCCATTGTGAACAGCAGCTTTTGAAGGTGTCATTTTTTGTTAAGGCGTAGCCCAACTAAAGAGGGTGGGTCTTGTTCCAGATTACTGGAGGCTTTACAAAGAGAGCCGAAAGTCACAGAAGCGAGAAAAGGGAGGTCATCGCCACATGATGGCACTTTTATCTTTCACAATTGAGAGCATTTTTGGTTGTTGTTTTTAAACCTAGCTGTTACGAGTAAAGATGGCTTTCTCTTCTCAAACCCAGGCCTTTTTGATGTGATGTTGAGTAAAGAGGTGTTGGCAGATGGGCAGGGTCCGTTGTGGACTCTTTGCTTGCCTGGCTATTGCTTTGGGATTGTGCACCATGTAGAAACAGCCCTTCCCACCCTGGGCGCTGCTAGAGGGAGAGGCGTTCCAGCCCTGGCTCCTCTCAGGAGTGGTCACTGACATCTGCTTGTGGTCATGGGACGGCGCTGGTGACTCGTGGAGGGGGTAGAGCTCAAGGAGGAAGGGAGCAGGGTTCTGGGGACCTCTCTGCAACAAGGGGTCACCTCGGGCTACATGTCTAGCTTTTCCCTCCATTGGAAGCCTCATACTTTATTGTGCAGATGAGGACAATTTGGAGGGCAAGGAGGGCACTGTTACTCTTGCTCTGGGACAAGAGGCACAAACCAGGACTGTCCCCTTCACTGTGCAGAGTGGGAACGAGGTGCTGGGGTGATTCCAGGGATCTAGAAGAGATCTGCTGACCCGCATGCCACCTCCTCTGCCTGACTTTGCTGCAGACTTCCCCACAGGGGCCACTGCCTCCCCTTTCCGGGGACCATAAGGCTCAGCACGCCGAGGCCTCTGGGAAAGAGAAACAGGGCATACTCCTACTGAAATAGGAGACGCTTATCCTTTGAGGGATTTTTACAGTGGCTGTGGGTGAGCGTCCAGGAAGGAGTTTGTGGGAGGGACCTGGGTGCCTGAAACAGGTGGAGTGGCAGGTTAATTTTAACCCTGCCATTTCCAGAACACGGGCAGTCACTGTCTCCTGAAACTTGAGCTACTAGTCCAGGCCTGGAGCCGGGCAGAACTAGGTCGGCAGCAGGTGCAGCCAGGTCAGCAGGGGGAGGAAGCTCCCCCCAGCAATTGTACCCCAATTTCCCCACTGTCTCCAGGGCCCAGCCTCGGGCTGGCTTCTGGGCTGGGTTCCCTGCTTGCTCCTGTTGCCGGGGACCTTTGATGACCATAGGTGCTGATAAGCAGTTTGGGACTTTAGTTAGAGCCTAATGGGTCAGATCTCAATGATTCCAAGTCCACCAGACCCCACAATACCCTCTGTTTTCTTCCATTGACCCTCCTCCAAACTAAGAAGCATCATGCTTTGGGGAAGAAGCAGCAAAGCGCAAGAAACAAACTCAGCAGAAGGAATTTGTAACAACAACGACAGCAGAGCCCCCACTGCCAGGCTGGGACCTGCGCTCCTGAGATGCTGGCTCTGACTTCCTGTGGTCTCAGCTGGCAAGAGCCGGTGCACACGACCACCAAATCTGAGCTTAATAATCTGTTCTTGATGGCAGCATCTCTCCACTAATGTATGCACGTGGACGCAGACCTTCTGTAAAGCTTTGCTCTGCCAGTGTTACAAGTGGAAAGCCAGGATATATTTAGTTCCCCAGAACTCCACAGAATTCTGCCCCTGTCCCCTGCCTGCGCCCAGACTCTAGCTGTGCACGACATATTCCTCCGAGGACTCAGGCTTCACTCACTTTGCCCTCGGGGTCCTAAGATGGCCAGAACCTTCTCTCCTAGGACCCAAAAGTGTTTTCTGCGGCTCTGAATGAGGAGTGGGTGTTTTTTCAAAAGGCCCTTTGTCAACAGAAGAAAGGAGGAGGGAAAAGAAGGAAACAAAACTCTTCCTTCTTGTAGCTCTTCTGAGTTGCTACAAAAGCTGTCTCAGAAATCTTCACTAGAGGGAGCACGGAGCTAGAGGTGGGGTCAGGGCGGGCTTCTCAGGAAGCTCCTGGCCTGTGAGGGTCCCGGGGTTTGCCGACTCCCGTAAGTTCTGCTGTCACTGTTCTGCTCTGCTGGCTGGCCAGGGAGCCAGCCTAGGGGTGCAGATGAAGACACGGGGTGGGGGGGGGCTGAGCAGGAGGTGACAGAGCCTTTGGCAGTTTCCTGATTCCAAGAAGGGACAGCTTCTCAGGAATCCTCTTCTGCCTCCTTGCTCTTTTTCACACAGTATTCCGTGCTTTTGCAAAGTGCTTTGACATGAGTTTTTAAGCGAATCCTCACAACAGCCCTGTGCAATCATCAAGGCAGATGATGTTGTTGCCCCATTTTACTGTGAAAAAGGAGACGCAGAGAGGTCAAGAAACTTAGCAGAGGACTCACGGGCAGGGCAGAGATGGAGCCCGGTGGTACCCCCACTCCAGCCCTTTGTTCCTGGGCTCCAGCCCCTCAGCCCACCTGCAGGAGCCAGGCTCCCCCTGCCCCAGTGCTGATGCCACTTTGCCCGGAGTCAGCAGGAGGGGCAATAAGATGGGCTTTGCTGACATTAAGATGACATTAAGGACCGAATGAAAGACCACGCAGGCAAAGAAGGAAGAATGTCAGAGGGATGGATGGTGTTTTGGAGTTGACCCCAAACTTGCTAAACGCTTTCTTTTTTGGGCCTCCTGCTTAGAAATTGTTTGCGCAGCTGTTGGCGTTTATCCCATTTCTGTTTTTGCTTTGGGGTATGAAAGTGCCAAAGAGTGATTTGTACTAGTTGACAAATTCAAAAGCAGTACATTGCAAATGTCCTCAGTGCTAGACAAACCATGCCATTCTCAATCGCCTGTGATTCAGGCCCATTTGCCTGCTGGTTTCATACTTCTCATGTCTAGTTCAGTGCGATTTTGGCTGAGAACTACTGCGTGGCAAGAACTAAGGGAAGTCAGGAAACATCTCTGCTCTCAGAGAATAGGAGAGTCACACGGGGGAGATAGGACATGTGGTCAAGGGACAAGTGCCACCACTTCCGTGATTTCAGAATGCTTTATCTTGGCAAACCCACTTTTTTCTTAGTTTGGGGATACAACTTCTCTTATCCTTCCATCTACTCCTTTGAGGCTTAGAAAGGCGTCACCTCAAAAATTCAGCCCTACGACTGTCCTGGTGAAGCAGCGCCTGGTCTTCGGAGGGTGATGTCAGTACATGAGCACAAAGGCAAAGGCCTTCTCAGTGTCCAGGTAACTTTACTAACTTAATCGGGATGGATTTCTTGTGGTCCTTACCCTTCCTTCTTGTGATCTTTTTTGCAAGGCAGAGACGTTAGAGGAGGAGCTACAGGAAGGAAAATGGGCGCGTTATTGGTTACTAGTGAATTTAGTTGACTCACCACCACATTCCTGGTTATTAACTAGCAGTTATCCTATTTCTGGCACACTTTGTTATTGAGCCAATACGGCATATAACAAAGCAGGCTTGCCATAAACACTCGCTCCCTTTCTCTGTGAGAAACATATAAGACACTGTTCCTTGGGTACAAGCAGATTCCAATCTAGTTAGGGAAATCAAAACAACTCAAAAAGCAATTAGTGAGCCAAGCAAATATCATTACGTGCTGATATAATGAAGTGCTAAAGTGGGTGATATTGAGAATACATAGCTTGACAATAAAGAACAAGGTGTTGACTCTAAGTTACAGATAAAAGGAGGCAGAGAAGGGCTGACTATTTCTCTGGCCTTGTCTGGGTTGCTATGGGCAATCAGATTAGCATCAACTGGCTGCTCAGATTTAATTATCTGATAACAAGTTCACTATCCTGCTTGTCATTAAGCTGCATTTTGTGATTTTCTAAAATTAAAAGTAAAGGCCTTCAGTTACCCTGACACTGGCGGAATGGCCCAGGGTTCGGATGGGAAAGCTGGGACCACAGGATCAGGGCCGCATAGCATCTAGCACGGGCTAAGGCCTAGAGGGAACCAGCAGATACAGCCCATTTCCCTGTTCCTGGGTGAAGCTCTGGCCCTGAGGAGTTTTCATTTTAGTTGGCGAGACCAAACCACACGTCAGGAACAGGTCAAGGGAATTTAAGGCACCTGAAAGAGAGGAATGAAGCTCTTTAGGGTTTCCTTGTGACTTAGGGGACTCCGATGATCAAAGCTTAGGGTTGTATTATCTAGTGCTGTGTAACAAATCACCCCAAAGCTGAGCAACTTCAAGAAAAAGCCCTTTTATTTAATTTTTTTAATTATAGAAGTGAGCTTACAAAACAATCGTGCATAATGTGGGGAATTCCCATACATCACCCCTCCACCAACACCTTACATTATTGTGGAACATTTGTTACCGATTATGAAAGAACATGATCAGACTATCACCACTAACTATGGTCCATAGTGTACATTTGGTATATTTTTTCCATACATCCCCTATTATTAGCACTGTGTACTAGTGTTGTCTGCTTGTTATAGTTCATGAGAGACCACTCTCATATTTGCACTGTTAACCACAGTCCATCTTCCACAGCAAGCACTTTTGACCTCACATTTTCTGAGGGTCAGGAGTCTAGTTGAGGCTTTTGTGGGCTCTGGCTCAGGGTCTCTCACGAGTTTGCAGTCAGGCTCTCAGCTGGGGCCGCGGCCAGCTTGAGGCTCGGCTGGGGCTGGAGAGTCCACCTCACATACTCTGGCTGGTGGTGGGCTTCAGTTCTTTGCTGGCTCTTGGTCAGAGGCCTTCTCTCCAACCCAGGTGGGCCTCTCCATTGGGCTGCTCATGACATGGCGGCTGGCTTCCCGCAGAGCAAGTGATGAGAAAGAGGGAGAGGAGAGGAGAGAGAGAAAGCCAGCCAACCTTTACCTCAGCCTCTCTGGGTGCCCACGAAGCACCCCGACCTTAGGTGGGATGCCTGTTGTTTCTGTGCGTGTCTGTGGCCAGAAACTGAGAACTAACGGGAGAGAAGGCGCCAGGGTGGGCCAGCGAGGCTGGGTTCCTGGTCCTCCCTGGGCTATGTTTCTGGTTGGGGACCCTTTTTTAATACTGTGTATATCAGCGAGATCCCAGGGACCCCTCTCAGGGTTCTGGGTGATGCCATGGGCTCAAGCGGGGAAGCAGCCTGCCTCAGGAGCACAACAGCTCTGGGTTGTTGGTTTTATTTTTAAATCTTTTGCAACTTAATAACCGATGGATTTATGAGTAATGGAGGCCAGTGTAATGGAGAAAGCGCTTTCCCAAAGAGCAGTATGACGAATCTCCTGTCCAGAGACGTGAGACAGAAAAAAGAGTCTGGACCAGGAGCCTTGGTCTTTCTGCCAGCCTCACCAATGTCCATCAATGGCATAAGCCAGAGCTCCCAGGTGCTTTCCAAACCTGGCGGGAAAGAGAGCAGAAGTATTGTTCTACTTCTTTTTATTTAGCAAACAAAGCAGCACATTCTGAGTAAGCAGAGTCCAGAGACAGCTCTAAATAAGGCCTGCAAGTGTTGTTACACTTTATTAATCCAATTGCTCAATGTCTGATTTAAAGGAGCTTGGACAGGGTTACTTTGTGTGATGAAGAGAGTTCTGCAGAGTGTCTGCCCTAATGATGAGCTGAGCTGAGCAGCCCTGCATCCTTGCAGTGCTTTATTCCTCATGTAGCAAAGAGTGACGCTGGGACCGCTTCACTCTTTTATTTTCTCCAATAAAACCCAATCCAAGCTGTCTTCTCACAGCCGGGAGGAGTGCTGGGGTTCTGGTTTTCTCAGTTTCAGGGCACCAGCCCTTCTAGCTCACTGCCCTGTTGGTCCATCGTACAGGCCAGGAAAGAGCCAACTCTCTGACTTTGTCACTGACTCTGCCCATACATGAATTAACACTGACTCTACTGGTGTGATTTTCCTTCATTAGCCTCTGAACCGCTTGTGGAAAAGGACAAAATCTTGTTTGGCTCTTTATTTATAGTTCTTATTACAGGGTGTGCTCAAGTTAGATGTTCACTGCATATTTGCTGAATAAATTAACAAATGAATGAACAACGCAACAAACTCAGAATTAGATGCCAAGCTCTTTTCTACAATGGAATACTAGGCAGTTAGGACTTGATGTCTCTGAAGATGCTATGTAGCTCTAACATTCCAGTAAAGGGCTCTCTGGCTGCCATTTATACCAGGTAACAAGAGGTCCCTGACTGTACAGGGTTGTATGACAACTACTGAAATTTCTCAATGCCTTTTTCATTTTCATTTTTGTTTTTGTTTTTGCCAAGATGAAACTTACTGCCTGTTTAGTTTTCAAATCTGTGCCTAAACTCATTGTATGTCAGGATAGATGAGGCGGCACTGCAGTAGCAAAACAAAACAAAACAACAAAACCCACATCTCAGAGGCTTAAAACAATACAGGTTTATTTCTCTCTTGTGCTACGTGTTCGTGGGGTCTTGTCAGGGCACTCTGCTCCAGTTCTCCCCAGATCATAGCCACTATCTAGAGGATTTGCAGAAGGCAGAGGGAAAGAGACCACTGGAGCCTCCTACATGGTCAATGAACTTTTTCAGCTCAGGAGTGATACAACATCACTTCTAGGCACAACTCCTTGTCTAGACTTGGTCAACCAGCCACAATGGGGCCAAGAAATACTACCCTACCATTATGCTCAGCAGGCACAGTGACAGCAGTATTTGATGGGAAGCACTGATGACTGTCACACTCACCCTCAGGCCCCATCCTTGCTATGACCTCATCTCCCGGCACCCATTCCATAATGACTATCATGCATTGCTTTCAGACTTTGCTCTGGATAATGAGGTTCTCATTACAGGGATTCATATCAGACCACTGACCCTGCAGACCTCAACTCAACCCCCTCTTCCTGCTGGCTGGGCCCCTCCACCAACTTTCTTCCCTCCTACCTCTTCTCTCCTGACCTGGACCCTTTGCTGGTGGGACAGAAGGAACTTGTCTTGTTCCCTCTAGGCAGCTTGGTTGTCTAGTCCCCAATTCTTAAGGTGAGACTGATCCTGAGGGCAGCACTCTGTGTCTGGGATTTGATTTTATCCTACTTACAAACTTGTTACTGTGTCACAGATGCTGGCAGAAGACATGAGATTCCTGAGTCAGAGACAAAGGACTTTTTCATTCATGGCACAACAAGCCATCTGAGAATAAGCATGTTGTGTCAGCTTCCCTTGTCCCCCAGGTCCCATGGGTTGAGGCAGAGGACCAAGAGAGATGCCTGGAAATTCAGTGGGATGCATTATAGGAGAGGAGCCCTGAGCTTAGGGAACCAGCCATTTTATAGCAAGCAGGAAGCAAGGCTGCTCTTTGTCCCAGAGGGAGGCATTATCCCATCTGTCAGGGTTGCTGGCTGCAAACATGATCCTGAGATATGGCCCAGATGAGGACTGGTCAGGGTCTTGCCATCTTGGCATATCCAAGAAGCTCTGTAGGAGTTGGGGAGAGCCCTAGAGAGGGGTTTCCCAACACCTCCCCCAGCCATTCTTACTGTTTCCCTACAGCTTCCTGTTAGCCCCCTTGCCAAGCCTGTCTGGTTTATGGGCTTATTCCTTAAATTGCCTTTTCACTTTTAGATCCCAAAGGTTGGTTGGACAAAACCACATTAGTTAAAGAATCTGATACTCAGTATGATGGTTTTAGCTTTCCACAATTGAAAGGGTCTTTCAGGCTTCCTCATTTAATGGAGATATCTGATGCCATCCACATGGCAAGAGGGGGGTCTGGACTCTCAGAAAAATCTGGAAATAGACACCTCGCTGGGCCTTGTGGAGCCTGGAATGGAGTTCAGGAAATGCTCCTATCAAAACAGCTCCAGATTATAAAGAGAGCTTTGGATGGAGTGTATGGTGGGTGTGAATAAAATTGTTTAAAATTTTTCTAAAAAGCCACACACACAAAAACCCAGAAACACTAAGTGTCTCTCCTTTCCTCTTCATGGGCAGAAGCTCCTCATTTCTCACTCTGGTGCTCCAGAAGGAACGTACCTCCACTACCCTGAGGCTTCGTTTCTCCTTCTGAGCCTTCTCTCGGCTCTGCCATGCATTTCCGGGGCCGCACTCCCAGGAGCATCTGAGTGACACCCACCGTTGACCTTATTTGTGCAGGTTTTTACCTAGACCATCTCGAAGGTTGCTAAACAGATCATGGGCACACTGGCTTGGGTGAGGCACCATTGCTGTCCAGACTAGCTGTGGCCGGGGTGATCCACAGGAGGTCCTCAGTAAATATCAGTCCTTATGATCACATCAGCTAATAAGCGCAAAGTCTGGCACTCATAGATGCTCCTTAAATTTGAGCTATTATCTTTACTCCCTTCCAACAAGTACCCATTTTTTTCTGAGGCTCTGACTCTGGGAATTAGCTCTCATACTTATGTGCCTGCCACCTTTGTAAGGAAATATCTCCGAATTTTAAATGACAGCTTCTCAGAAAAAAAAACCAAAAACTGACATTAGCGAAATACCCAGCCTTCTAACAATGAGGGTTGTTTTGGGGAGTGAGACTTGCTTTCTTTACATTGGGACAGAAAACAAGTTGGAGCAGAGCTTCCCAGGACTCGCCAATCTCCACCATTCCCAGGAGAGGAGGACTGAGTTTGTGTCTGAAAGCTCCGGAGGCCGGTTGGAACCATCACTGATTAGTTTCTAGCTGTTCTCTCCCCTCCCCTCATGCCAGGCTCTTTCATATCCTCCCTTTTCCCTTTTAATTTGCTTTTTTTTTTCAGAAGCAAAACTGCAGCCTGACATTTCCTGAGGACCCTCAGTCCAGCCCCTGTGGAGGCCCCTGCTGCTGGGGCCCCAGGAGACTCACAAAAGGGCACGAGGCCGGCCGAGGCCAGGCAAGCAGGCTGCTGGTGGGGAGGCTGGGCAACGTGCTCCCGGCTCCTGCCTTGTGAGCTCAGGCTGCAGCCCGTGTCTCCGGCTCCCCACTGGCCTGCCCTTTCCCTGGGCTGACGAGGGTGGTCGTGTGTTTGAACAGAGGCTTAGCAGAAAGCAAAGGCCAGGAAAGCCAGCGAGGCCTGGGCTGGGAGAGCGGGTGTGGGTGAGCGAGTGGGTCTGGAGTGTGTGCAGTCCAGGGGGCTCAGAGGATGGCAGAAGCGGACCCCACGTCGGCTTAGGCCAGTTTCACTGCTGTGATGTGGCCATGCCTGGGCTACCTGGGAGGCAGATGGTGTGAGTCTGCTAAGGGGTTATTTGCAATTCTGTCCCTCACAACTGCTCCATCCTGGAGCAGATGTGAGGGACAGAATTGCTTCCTTCCTGGACATGATGAGAACGTGTCAGGCACAAAACTTGGTCCACCGATGGCGGCTCCGCAGTCAGAGAGGACCCCAGCACGGGGACCTCTCTCGACTTTGTTCCAGCCCCGCACCTCGGGGGCTCACAATGAACCCTGGGAGAGAATGATACGTGAGTCAAAACAAAAAGATCTGGTCCCAAAGTTCCCAGGCACTTAAAGAAGTTAGAGACCATGATTGCAAGAGCCCAGTGAGGTGATGACAGAAATCACAAATAAGGTGGAATTGGAAAGGATGGTGGTCATGTGGGTTCATAAACACGGTGTTTTGGGGCATCCTGGTGTTCTGGGAATGGGGGTGGAGCACCGAATTGCCGAAAATGTAGTAGAATTATGGAGGTATGTGAAATTAGTTAATAAAGTGGCAGTTTTTTGGACAAAAACAAACAAACAAACAAAAACAATGTTGCAATATGAAAAGGATTGTGCATTACATTTCACTGTTTTCTGTGGCGTGATATGAGTGATACGTCATGGAAAGGGCATGGCCAGGTGGCCCGTGCGCCTGTCCTGTCTGTTTTCACCTACTCTGTGCTTATGCCGATAGTGACAGCTGTCAAGCAGTCAGAGACGCGCACTGTCGTCCTTACTGCTTAAAGAGAGACGAGCAAAGGGGAAGTAGAGGAATTGCGTGTCTCTCAGCAGTCAGTCTTCAGGGTATAACCAAAGGATGAGCAGAGGTGCTGGAGAGAGGAGAGGAAGCAAGGGGCTTAGTGAGGGGAAGGTGGCAAGCTGGGGCTCCCGGGCTGCTGTTCAGAATGAGGAATGGCCTGGTGTGCTCGGATATCTGGGAAGAGAGAGAGGAGAGTGAGAGAGAGCGCCAGAGAAAGAGAACCAGCCTGTGATCTGGAGAGAAAGAACCCTTCCTTTCAGAACTGCTTGGGCTTCAGTCTTGATGGGTCTTTAACGCTTAGCTTGACAGATGTCCAGTGAACGTGCCTCCTAATACGTTCACTTTCACTTTTTCTGCTCTCTTACTCTTTTACTCTGCCCTATATTCTCCCAACCTGTCAGGTAGCTAATGATCTGAAAACGGACACTTAAGCATACCAGAAAAGTAGTTAACAAGTTCTCCCAGCTGGTCTCTGGGAAGTCCTTTTGATGGGAATGTATGTCCTTGTTCTCTGGTCAGGCCTCTCAATCTTTAAAACAGGAAAGATGAACTGGAAAGCACGTCGTTCTGCACCTGTGTCATTTCTCACCCTTTGGGCTAAAAACAGCTCAAACTTTACATAGTCTGCATTGACTCTATTTTCCATCCTTGCAATCATTTCAGTTATCCTATTTACTGTGTGTGATTCCTGGAATTGCAAAGATGTCCCATTCTAAATATTGATCTGTCCCTTGCTTTGTGATGGAGTTTAAGCCACAAAAGGATGGCATAGATGTGAGGATCTCGCAAACGTGTGCACTATCATCCTGATTTCACTGAACTTTAATCCTCATCCGTAAAATGGTAATAAAAATAAAATCTACCTGGAAGGTAGTTGTTTTGAGGGTTGAAAGAGCCAATGTGTGCGAGTGGCATGGCCCCTTCCTGGCACCTGGAAAATGCTCAGGAACGTTAGTCACTCTCGTTTCTTACCAAAAAGGTGGACTGAACAGTCGGGAAGGAAGGGGTCACTGGCCTTGGTATGCATCACAGAAATCACTTTAAAGAAAAACCAATCAGGATACATTTGGGTTGGCAACGGGTGCTCACGCAGGAGGCTCCATGCTATTTCTCTAGGAAGTAGAAATAGTTGAAATGGGTAGGGTCACTGTAAGTGAAAGAAACACAATCAACCAAGGACAGGACGGAGTTATGTGCAATCCCTGAAATACGAGCTAAAATTATTTCCCCCTTTTTTCTTCTCCTCTGGGAAGTTATTGAAATGCAAATGAGAATGATGCTTTTAAAATTGGAGAGAATTCACAGTCATTCCGCAAATAACCAACAAACCATTTGTAAACATTGGTGCTTGAAGGCTAATTAGTAGTAGATTGCTGGAGATTCACTTCACACCTGATCACCAGCTGGTCAAAATAATGGGTGTGAAAAATACTTTTCTGGTCCAATTCTCCCACATCTCCAGGAGAGGACACGGAGGCTGGATTTTGAAATGTATGCTTGAGAATGTGAAGGAGGAATAAGCACCGGTTCTTCCTTACGGAAATGAGAGGATCAGAACTGCCCGAAGAAGACAGAGCTACTGGAGGGCCGGGGGCAGCAAGCCATTACTGGAATCCCCGTGGCATGAGGTGGGTTCCAGGAGGGATGGGAAATGGCTGAAGAAATGGAAATGGAAAGAAAGGCACAATGGCAGCAACCCAAACCAAAGGAAGGGACCCGAAGTGCCCTCTTTTCCAGTAAGAGTTTGAAGAGAAGTGCTTGGCAACTGGGAAAATAAACTTTCAGGCAGGGCCCTGCCTTCCCTACACACCATCTCATCAAACGCTTAGAGCAATATATATGGAAGGTCGTGTGAAAGAGGGTAGGTGACAGTGATTATCAGGAGGTGACTTTTATTCACTCCACATTCTTCCTCGTTTGCATTAATCAGGTACATGTGCAAGAACACAAAAAGGTGCTGCCTGTTAGAGCAAAATTTGGAGATTCTCAAACAAACAAGGTGAAAAATGGCTTTTAGAGACCATTACGCCCCACCCTTTACGTTAATGAAAACGTCCAAAGGCTGAAGGTCACATAGAAGGCGGGGTGGAGGAGGGGCAGAGCCCCAGGCTCCAGGTGGGCTCTGCCACTACCCAGAGACCCCTCCCCTAACCAAGGGGCCAGGCAACCACCTCACTCTGGAAATACCTGAAGGGGTTGTAAAGAGGGCCGGGAAGTTTCAAGGAACTGCAGTTTGGGCTGAAAATGAGAGGGATAAAGAAATGGCTTTCCTCATGATGATGGCGCTGACAGTCTGTTCTCTCATCCTTCACAAGAGTGGAAGGATGGAAATTAGACTTAATTGCCACTAGAGATGGTTTGGTTGGACGTAAGGGAAGACGATTAGACATTGGTTTTGGGTTTTGAGGGAGGTTGGGAGAGCACTGTCTCAGGAGAGTGTGACCCCAGACACACCTGCAGTTGCCTGTGCAGGATGAGTAGCTGTGCACCTACAAGGTCTCAGGTGATGCTCAAACCACAGTCCTTTAGTCACTGCTCAGGAGAGTGGCCTGTGGCTTGGGACCGCAGTTGTTATGCCTAAAATTGGTCACTAGGGGGAGCCTCGTGTAGGGGAAAAGTTTGGGAGTTCAGGCCTGACAGCCTTAGGCCCAGGAAGCACAGGCTCTAGCACCCACAATAATTTTAGGGGCTTATGAAAATATTTTAATTTCCTTTAAAATCAGAAGAAAAGTGAACTTTTAGGTAGAAGGAAATATTTTTAACATAATAATAATCTATTCGTTTTTATAGCAACAGTCAAAAAATATAATTTTTAATCATTTTTAGGGAGGAAGAGGCCCATGAAAGCAAAAGTCCTAGGGCCCGTGAAAGCGGCCACGCAGCCCTGAGCAAGCTGTAGCCTTGAATTCACCAGTACCAGCTGTCTGACCTTGGGCCAGTCCCCTTTAGCCTCTCAGCCTTGATTCTGTCTCCTACAATGAAGATAACATTTGCCTTGGCCTTCTTCCCTCGGCTTTGGTGAGCATGGCATGAGACTGTGGGTGAATAAACGTGGGTGGTGTTGCTTTGTCTTCCTGGTAGATTTCTCAAATACTTTTAAGACGTTGTCTCTTGCCATCCCCTAGACCAGTGGTTCTTAACGAGGGGCATTTTGCCCCTGCAGGTAAGCACGCCAGGTAAAATATAGGATGTCCAGTTAAATCTGAATTTCAGATAAATGTGAATAGTTTTTTGATGTAAGCATGTCTGAAATGTTGCATGATTTTAAATACTAAAAATTATTTGTTTTTTTTAACCGAAATTCAAATTTAATTGAGGGTTCTGTATTTTTATTTGTTAAATCTGTAATCCCCACCCCCAGGGGACAGTTGGCAATGCTTGGAGACATTTTTGATAGTCATGAATGGGGTGGGAGAGGTGGTGCTATTGGCATCTGGTGGGCAGAAGCTAGGGATGCTGCTAAACATCATGCAATGCCCAGGATGGCTCCCTACTACCAAGAATTACCCAGCCTGAAATGTCAATAGTGCCAAGGTTCAGGAAGCCAGTCCTAGAACTATCTGATGGTCCAATGGACAGGAGCACACTCTGTGCTCACTTGTGTTCTCTCGTTGGAGGCTCACTTGTGTTCTCTCGTTGGAGGCACATGACCTCCTGGGGCCTCATCTCGTCTCCTGAGCCTATGGCTGAGTATCAGGCTTGGGGTGGAAAATGTCCCCAGGAGAACCATCTTGCTCTTCTCTAAGGTCTAAGCTCTGCCCCTTGGCTTGGGGCCCATCAAGACATGTATTTCCTGACCCAACAGATGTCAGTGCCTTTTCCTGTCCTCTGCTGCCTCAGCCCTGCCAAGATGGTACCCACAAAATGACACATTTTAATTCCTGATTGTCAGAAGCTACAGAAATGTGTGAATTAAATCTGTGGATTTGTTCAATTCTTTACCTCCTTCTGATCCCCTAAACCCCTTTGGTCAATGAACCAGAATTACTTCCATCCACTTGCTGCCTTCCTCCAAAACCCAAATACTGTCAGGCTCTCTTACCCATGTGGTTAAATACAGGTTATTTTGAGTGGTTATACAAGGCAAACCTTGGCTAGCTTGGTCAATCAAGCATGAAAGTCCCAATATTAAGTGAAAATATGTAAGTGGCATCTCATTAACACCAAGAGTATCTGTTGAATTATTCTGACTGGTACTTCTCTCCACCTTCTCTGCAGCAATGCAGGGTAGGCAGAGGACAGAAACTGATTTCTATGGCCAGAATCCATTCACGAAGTGTAGCCAAAAGACTAGCCAGTAGTCACTTGGACAGCAGTGCTCAAGGCCTGAAGGAATGGAACAGAGGGCAGGACAGTCTCAACAAGGGGAAGCTGAGAAATATCCAGAACCTGAGGAACACTGTGGCTGGGGTGGCACAGTAGGGCTTAGGGCAGCCAATTGGAGCCAAGGCTAGAAGCATCCAAGAAAAGAGCTGAGGTGCACCTTGGTATCTGCAGTGGCCCAGGGCTGATGGAAGCTTCATCTTCTCCTGTCCTACAGAGTCAGAAACAAGAATATTGTTTTCCTCCTTCCATGTTTCAGCTCCGCTGCTTCCTCTCCAGTCTCACCACCCTCCCTGCCATCAGGTCCTCCTTAACTCCCATCTAGCTACTCTAGCAGCTTCAAAGGCAACCTTCTGACACCAGGGTCTCCCCAGGTCCCTCCATTCCACCCTCAGCAGCCAGGCCACGTCCCTTCACGAGGAATTCTGGTCACAGTCTCTGCTGCTTGGAATCTGTCAGTGACCCCTGTTTCCATCTCATGGAGATGGAGCTTTTCTGCCTGTCATTTTACACCTGCAGGACCTGATGAACTTCTCGATTTACAAAGCATGCTCACATACCATCTGTAGTGGGTGGAAGAGTGTCCCTCCAAAGTTCAGATCTACCCAGAACCTCGGAATGTGACTTTATTTGGAAATAAGTTTTTTGCAGATGTAATTAGTTAAGATGAGGTCATACTAGATGAGAGGGCCTAAATCCAATGACTGGTGTCCTTATGAGAAGAGAGGACACAAAGGGACACACACAGACAAGAAGACCACGTGGAGGGGGAGGCAGAGACTAGAGTGATGCAGCCGCAAGCCAACACACACCAAGGATTGCTGGAGGCCCCCAGGAGCGAGGCAGAGGCCAGAAAGGAGTGCTCCCCAGGGCCTTCAGAGGGAGCACGCCCTGCAGACACCTTGGTTTCAGGCTTCTGGCCTCCAGCACCGGGAGAGAATCATTTCTGTTTTTCAAGCTACAGAGTTTGTCCTTCGTTGCGGCAACCACGTGAAATGAATCGATGTCTGATTGAACCTCACTTGCCCTTCAGGCTCTGGCCAGGGCCCTCCGCACCCCCAGTGCTTTCCTTGGTGACCTCCCGCTCTAGATTTCCCCTCCTCTGAGATCCTACAGTCTTCGTGAGCCAGAATTGAGTCCAGGGTGCAGAC
>JAQZBX010025489.1:0-29513 GCA_029593785.1 Cabassous unicinctus
ATCCCTTATATGTTATGCATTACTTTTCTCTTGCTGCTCTCAGAATTCTTTCTTTGTCGTTGGCATTTGGCATTCTGATTAGTATTTGCCTTGGAGTTGCTCTATTCAGATTTCTTCAGATGGGAGTACATCATGCTTCTTGGACATGGATATCTATGTCCTTCAATAGGACTGGGAAATTTTCTTCCATTATTTCTTCAAATATTCCTTCTGCCCCTATTGCCTTCTCTTCTCCTTCTGGGATGCCCATTACTGAATATATAAAGGAGATTTGTTTGAACATCTATGATTAGTTGTCTCAACTCCTGTATGTCAACTGGAAGCTTATCTTGTTCATATTACTGGGCCATATCTTCCTGTTTATTGGTGTGTATTGTAATTTTTTGTTGGTGTCTTAGCATCAGGCTTACTAGAGTATATATTTGGGTGCAGTTTTTTTCATTAGTTTCGGGCTTCTTGCCCTTTCTCTCTTGCTGGTTGTGTAGTAGGAGACAAGGAGGTAGTTGGTGCTATAAGCTGTGGAGGCTCAAGCTTTCCTCAATACCCCAAGGACCAATGAAACTTCTCCTAACTTTCTCCTTTGCCAGGGGTAGGGACAGAGCCACAGCTGTTTGGAATAATTCAAGTCATGCAGGCCTAAAATGCAGTTGTCCAGAGAGACTGATGAGGCCTCATGCCCCTTTCTTTCCAACTTGGGGTGGGGATGGTGCTGCAGATTTGGGCAGCAACCTATGCAGTGCAGGTCCAAGATAACTTCTGTTGCTCCAGTAGGCTTCTGATTAATCAGTCTGTGCCAGCAAAATGTACATGTAGTTACCTGGATAGACTGTTGCAGGTCCTGCCAGCTTTCTCCCTGCTAGGGATGGTACTGAAGCATAGGCTAGGGCTGCAGGCCAATCTGGGTGAAAGAAATCAGTCTCTACTGTCGCCTTCATTTTCAGTCAGCCCAGCTTCCCCTCATGCTGGGGGTGGAATCAAAATGGCAGCTACTGTCCTCCTACTACCTTGGACATGTTCAAAGTTCAGCTGTTCTTAGGATTATATTTTAGCCAGCAGAACTGTCTAATCAGTAGCTGATGTTGTTGGCCAACCATCTCTTCCCTGTTTTTGGGAAATGGAGCTTCCAATACCTGTGACAGAATAGCTCCTCTGGTGGCATGCACTGCCGAAGTAGGATGATCACAAGCCTCCACAGCGTGGCCTGTTATTTCCTAGAGAGGTTAGCACAACTCACCCCAGCTTCCTCCTTGCCCTAGGTGGGCCTGGGGCTTAGGCTAGAACTGCAATCTGATCTGGATGGAAAGAAGCCAGTCTCTACCAGCACTGTGATTTTCAGGCAGCCCCGCTTCCCCTTGTGTCAAGTGCAGAGATAAGATGGCAGCTAACGGCCTCTTTCTGGCTTGGACAGGTTCAAACTTCAGCTGTTCTTAGGATTATACTTTAGCCCACAAATTTGCTAATCAGTGCTGAAGTTGGTGTCCAACCGTCCCTTCCTCCTTGTTTTTGGAAAGTGGAGCTTCCAATTCCAGCCGCGGAACAGCTCCCGAGGTGTCTTGTGCCTCCACTGGAGGATGAACACCAGCCTCCATAGCTTGGAGTGTTCTACTTGTGAATCTTCTCTGCAGATTGACAGTCTCTTCCTTCCACTCTTTCAAGTATGCTGCAGGATGCACTTCTGCTCTCCTGGAGCACCCAAACAAGTTTTTTAGTTAAATTTGGATGGTTACTCACTGTCCTGTATCAGAAGATGATTCTAGGAGCACCTTACTCTGCTGCCATCTTTCTGGTTGTTCATGAATTGAGGTATTTTAATAGCTTCTTTATGTCCATGAAAATTACTCTCCTTTGTAATGTGCAGATGTGTAGATGTTTGAACTTGTGTGTACATACATATTAACCTAGTGACCCTCAACAGTCTTTTCTTATGTTGTGATTATGGATTTCCTCTGATTAGTGGTACTTAGAAGGAATTCATATATGGAATAATCTTCTATATGTCAAAAAACTGGAAGAGTTCACTTTAGTGTTAGGGTGGAGAGAGCATTTCAATGTCCTAAAAATGCCAAGTGAGGCAGACTCATAAATAAAAACCTCAGTGTTCTCTTTTTTTTTTTTTTAATTTTCTTTTGTGTAATATCTCGTTTTCTTTAAACTGGGAATAAAGGTCTGATGTGTACATACAGGTATGAGGATCTGTTTTCTAATGGATTTTTCCGTTCATTCAATTTACATATTTAAACTCATTTCTTTCTGTGTCTTCTGCATAGCTTTTCAGTATCTCACCCATATTTGCTTTTGGAATTCCACATATTATATTTAATCATATTTTCAGCTGCTTTGTTCATCTCATTTGTTTTAAATTATAGAATTTGTGGGTTTACAGAACAATCATGCATAAAAAACTGGATCCCTACATAACAATATTAACTATAGTCCATGGTATAAATGAGAGTTCATTGTGTAGTGCAGTTTGACAGATTTTTTTAAAAAAATTCTCTCCCCAGTATCCTGGACCTTCTAACCCACCCATCCCAATCTACTGGGGGGAGGATGGGAGAGGGACCAGGTGAACACTAGGGATTTGTAGGTATGAGGTTGAAAGTACAGAGTTGGGGATTATCTTATGGCAATATGACAAGGAAGGGTTACTGGTTTAGGGTGTTGGTTAGGGGTCATTCATGACAGGGTGTACCTGGAGCAGGCTTCTAGAGAGTGTGTGAGTGTTCATTCTATCATACTGTGTTGTATCAGTGGGTGGAGACCCACATAATGAGCGGGAAGGAGTTGGAAGCCAATCTTTGGGAGGAATGATTTTTTCAGAAATATACATGTCAGAGTCTGTTGAAAGAAAGGGCAGTTCCTAATAGGGGAGGACAAACCAGGGTGTCAAGACATCACTCTTGTTGCATGTAACTATGAATCTTGTTTTCCAACGAGCCAAGTCAGAGGGTCACTGTGGGCCCAGGGAGATAGGGAGGAAGAAATAGAATAGATCAAACAGGGGCTCTTTAGTGGTCAGTGGAAATGTTCTCCATTACTTTACAGTGATGGACATAGGAAATGGTAAATATCAAAATTTATAAAAGTGTATAGTCTGAAATGTAAACTGTAGCGTATACCATTGACAATGTTTAGTAGCTATGTTTCCTATTTGTATATCAGTTATAACAATGCTACCATTCACATATTGAAAGGTATTAATATGGCGAGAGGGGAAAGGGGGAATATGTCAGGTATATGAGAGTCTCCTGTATTCTATGTGTGACTTTGTGGTGACCTAAAACTTATTTGAAAACAAAATGAAAAATAGTGAGATACTGGGAATGAGAGAGAGATGGTGCCATGATACAGACTTGACACCAGATATTGTAGTGATGAAAGGCAAAATGTCAAAAAAAATTTTTTTTGTATTTTTCATTTTTTCAATATCCCAATCTTTTAATTTAATTTTAGTTTTTTTTAATTTTTAGGTATTTTATCTCTCACAATTAATCTTATCGCTATTATTTCATTTTCCTATTAATTGTATTTCGCTATTGAAAAGGCTTCATCATTGAAGAAGCTTTTGATAACAGAAGAGTTACAAATGGGGCGGGGGAAGATCGTTGGTGTAGGGTGTCAGGGATGTGGGATGAATGGAAAGAAGTTCACCTGAACATACATATAAGTTATATAAAAATGTTCAAATGTTCACGGGGCATTGTCACAGTGAGTGGAGAAACACTCAATAAATGAGAGAACACTGAATTCACATCCTGGAGAGCTCTGCCACATTCTCCAAGGGAGCAGCAATAGTCCCTCAAGTGCACGGGCAGTGACTGGTGAAGAAGGATAATCCAATGATGGGCCCTTAATATTGATGACTAGGCTTATGAGTCTTTGCTCTTGAAATTGAAACTTAGCCCATTGTTATGGGGTGCCTAAGGATTGCCTCCTGTGAGCCTCCTTATTGCTTAAATGTGGCCTCTCTCTAAGCCAAACTCAGCATATGAATGCATTACCTTCCCCCCAGCATGGGACATGACTCCTGAGGATGAGCGTCCCTGGCACCGAGGAATTGCTACCAAGCACCAACTGGCAAAAATACCTCGAATATAAGGGGGAAAAGGTAAAAACAAATGAGTTTATGTGGTAAGACACTTCAAAGTGAGTCAGGAGGTCATTTCAGAGGTAACACTTATGCACATCTCAGTAGGATCTCCTACACTTCCAAATTGAATACCACCCCAAATAGTGGAGCTCCTGAGGGCTCTGGAGATACCCAGGTCCTATGTCAGGGCAGATAGCTCCAGAGTTTGCTGCCTTGCCAGTGGGCCCTTTTTTGGAATTTTTGCTCCTGGAGTGAAAGAGTTGGACTCAATTATGTCTTCCCTGCACATGGTTCATCTGTCCCTTCTATTCAAACCTATACTTGGTGCTGGAGTTTATAGGTGTACATCCAGACTCTCGAGTCTTTGGGCTGTCCATGTACCAGCTGGGCTCAGAATCTCGGTAGAGCTGCAACTCCTACTCTACTGCTCATTATACTCACCCAGGACAACTGGCAGGGAGATTATCATGGACAAAGGCTGCCCCAGGGAATGGAGAAAGTCTGCAGCTGCAGGCAGGATAATCCCATCCATCTTCCCCATGGGATACAAACCCACTCACAATTGGAGGTGGAGTAGACATCACCATCCCAGAGTCCTCAGGATTGTGGGAAGAGCTATGGACTACAGTGGACTTACTGGTATTCTACTATAGATATATTTTGACTCAGGCATTGGAAAAAATTACAACATTGATGTGGAGCCAGTGGCCACTGGAGGCTCAGGGGGCAGGGAGAAGGGTAAGCAGTTGTAATATTTTTTTTTTTCCGGGACTTAGGAATTGTCCTGAGTGACATTGCAATGACAGATATAGACCATTTTATATCATCACATAACATGCAGAATTATGTGGGAAAGCATGTGGTCTACAATGTGAACCATGGTCCATGCTTAATGGCAAAGCCCCAGGACATGTTTATCAATTGCAATTAATGTGCCACACTAATGCAGGATGCTTATGTGGGAGGTTGTGGGAGGTGTGGGAGGTGGGGCATATGGGCATCCCTATATTTTTTGTATAATATTTTTGTAATCTAAGTATTTTTTAAAAAATAAAAAATTAAAAGAAAAAGACATTCATCATATAACTTTAAACTTGTGTCCCATTTCCAGAGACTGCCTACAGCATACTATAAATTCTCATTTTGTATAAACCAGTAATTATTCTGAACAATTATATCACATTATATTCTTGTGTTAAAAATAAATTTGTTAAATGTATACATTTAAAATTTATGGCAATTTTTTTTAAAGTTTCTATTACCTTCTATAGAACCTATTTCCTCTTTTGACTACATTCAGATATATATTTCATTGCTGATTATTACATTCACAATGTTGTGCTACAACCACCATCATCCATTACCAAAACATTTCCAATTTCAATCTTTCCAAATAGGATCATCACTCCTAATCATTAGTATAGTATTTCAAATAGGCTAGGAAAAAAAAAAAAAGAAATAGTAAAGTTTTGTAACCAAACATGCACGTACACTTCTTGTTGTCATAAATGATAGATGGATAAATATATGGACAGCTAGTAGATAAATGAGCAATACAAATATACATGTAATAAATATATATCATATGGATAATGTTTTGGTAGGTAGCTTTGCATAGTCAATTCATTTTAACCCTAGCACAAAATTGCTAATGTTCAAAATAAATGCATTAATTATATTAAAATCACTATTATATCAAAGAAAATTATGGAAAATTTACAAATATGCAAAACCTGAAACCCATAAATAATTTTCATACTACTTTTTATATTTTTACAAAATTAGAAAAATGTATAAAATTATTTTTATATTTTTATGTGAAAGTTATGATGACAAATATCTTAAAGTATTCAGTTTTATATCCTTTTATTTTGTGTTTATAGACTAAATATGTATTTTTCTCTGCTTCAAAAATATTGCTGTTTTACTAAGCAATTAATGCATGACTATATTTGAATGAGAAAATACTATGAAAAGATGAGCATCTCTCTGTTTTAATTCTCAACTTTTAGAATATTTTATTTCACATCATCAGAAAATATTATTACTTTCTCAATTTATCAGCATACATGTTTCATATATGTATTTTCTAATTGCACTCTCCCACACTTTTGAACACACCCAAATGAAAAATTTGGCAAATAATTATATGTTTTTCAAAGGACTACACCTTAATGTCATTTTTTCTCATGGCAATCTATAGTGCATTTTGTTTTAAATTAATATGTCCTTCTTTTTAATGTTTTTTTTTTTTAATTTTAAAGCATTTTATTTTGAAATCTTTATTATTCTTTTGGCTTTAAGATAGGAATAAGAAAAATATTTTAGAACATTAAAATCTTCTGTAGAGGATTTTGTCTTCATTCTATATGATTTGTTATGTAGAATTCTTATTTTTGATACTTTAAAGTGGCTTCATATGAAATATGCTGTCCATCCATTTAAAAATTACTAAAAATTATCTTATTATGATGCAGTGAACTACTCATATTTCTTTAAAAGTGCTCATTTATTTTAACTTGTACATCACATTTCATGTTGAAAATTTACATAAAGGTAAAAGGATGATACAGTAAACAATTATCTACCTATTGCATTAACTCATATTGATTGATGAATATTTGTTATATTTGTTTTATTATACATCAACTAATTTATCCACTTTCTGACCATCAATCCAACCAACTTGGTTTTATATTTTTTATTTCTTTGCATTTCAAAGTTGCAAACAGAATTTTTCACCTCTATGCACTTCAAAATAATAATTCAAAAATAATTAAAATAATTAATTTAATTTAATTAGTTGAACATGCTTTTTTACTGTGTTTTGGCAACATTTGAAAATAGATAAATCATGAAAGTTATTTTCCAATTAGTTAGTGAAATTTGAAAATCCTTCATACCAGAGAGTTCCATAGGCCCCTTCCTAGTACATATTTTCTACCTCCATCTTTCCAAGAGACAAACAATAGTCCATTTATTCATTCACTTACCTTACCATGAGTTCAAATTTTGTACTCTGAATCTTTACAAATTACATCATGGAATGGGCACACTTTTGAGTGCTTATTTTTTTTCATAATTAATGTTTCTGAGACCTACCCAGGTTATTGAGTGTGTCAGTAATTTTCCTTTTAAATTTGTATAGTATTATATTTTATAACTATTTCTCTGTTTGAATATCAAATTGGATGGACATTTGTACAATATCTGCATTTTGCTTATTATGAATAAGGATGCTTTGGACAGGCTTGTATAATTTTATTAATTTTTTAAACAAAAAAGCATGTTCCAATAAAATTGAACACAAATATAAATTTCATATAATCATTACATCACAGGGTATTTTGATTTTTTCAATTATTTAAAAGTATAAAACCGTGTTAGTTGATGGGTTGCACAAAAACAGGTGGAGGGACAGGTCAGTTTGCCTGAGTCCTGTTCTAGTTACTATCCCAATGCCAGAAATTTTGCCACATTCATTCCAAGAGACTTTTAGATTTCTCGAGAACTTGGTTATAATTGATTTATGATAAATAAGCTCAGACAATAATTAGCTTCCAACTCTATTATGTAGTCTCTTTTTATTCTTTTGGTAAACTCTTCCAGAGTTAGCCACTTCCATTTGTAGACCATGAAATGTATAAAGATCCACTTCAACTGCTGGCACTTATATGAATATGGTCTCCCCTTCAAATCAGAATTCAGACTCATGGTTCTTGTTTTCATATTCCAGTCCCAGAAGTAGAATAACTGTAGACATAGTTATCTGAAGATAGTCTTATGCTATATAGCAGTTATCTACAAAAAGGCTCTAGTTTCTCCAGGTACACTTGCAGGATGAATTTAGTTTAAATATATAAAACTCATAAGCATCCTGTCAAATGAGTTTAAATGCAATTTTATTTTTAGAAAACCTACATGCTATGTTTTTTCTCTGCTCCAAATAAATCAAGATCAAAATCAATGACGAATTTGACATGGCATCAGTCCATCTGTCTAAGTACTGGTGTTTTGTGCATTAAAAGCAGCAGCCAGTTATGATGATTGGTGATAGATCCAAAGCAATTGCCAAATTTGTTAAAATGTCTCCATTTTTAAATCATGCTTGAAGAAATTCATATACGGGGTTACACCATCCTCACGGGAGTTCAGAAGAGCAATCATACCGTCTGAATTCATAGTTTCACCAATAAAGAACTGATAGTTGTTGAAATTAGCTAGATTGTGCTTGATTTGTTTTGCAGCCCCTGTGATAAAATGTTTTTTTATCATTTCTGGTCTCTGTTCTTCAAGTTTGCCTTTGATTGATTTCATGTTATCTTTGATGGACTTCTGGTAGTTTTCTTTTGTGAAGTTGGTTTCCTGAAAGTGATGGTTCATGACAATAGCAACACCAGTGACTAATGTTTTTTCATACCTTCACCCTCGGGGCCTTCGGCAGGGTCATGTCCACTGATTAGTGCATCATTAATGCACCCTTTGCCCTACTATCTTCCCCTTCACCTTCAGTCACAGCCTGTAAGTAATCTCTCAGCTTTTGCAAGCATCAGAGAACATCTCATCATAGCGGATGAGATCCAGGTAGATGATATTTTTTCTTTTTATATATATATATGTTTTTTTAAAAAGGACATTTAGATTACATAAATGTTAATTTGAAAAAATATACGTGATTCCCATATGCCTAGCTCCCCACACCTTCCACATTTTCCCACTTTAACAACATCGCCCATTACTCTGGTACATTAATTGCAATTATGAACACATTCTTGAGCATTAGCACTAAGCATGGATTATGGTTTACATTGTAGTTTACACTCTTTCCCACACAATTTTGTGAGTCATGACAAGATATATAATGGCCTATATCTGTCATTGCAATGTCATTCAGGACAATTCCAAAGTCCCAAAAATGCCCCTGTATTACACCTGTTTTTCCTTCTCCCTGCTCTCAGAACCTCCAGTGGCTACAGCTTCTACATCAGTGATGTAATTTCTTCTATTGATAGAATCATTGCAAATCTATACTAGAATAACAGTAAGTTTACTTTAATCCATAATTCATTCCCCTATCCTGAGGATTCTGGGATGATGACACTCACTCCACCTCTAGGTGAGAGGGGCTTTGATCCCACATGGATGATGGATGGGACTCTCTTACTTGAAGTTGTAGACGCTCTCATTTCCTTGGTATGGTGGTTGTCCATCATATCCTATTTGTTAGTTGTCCTGGGTGACCCCAATGAACTGGAGAGTAGATGTTGCAACTCATTGATAATCTGGGCAGGTAGGTGATTTTGAATGCAGCTGGAGGTACATGACAGTGGTGGCTGGTTTACAAGAATGCTATTGTTCAAATTTCCTTTGATATAAGTTTTCATTCTAATTGGGAAACAATGAAAGGTGAAATTGCTGTTTTATAGATAAGGTGATTTTTCATTTATAAGAAACTGCTCAACACTTGAAAATAGTTATTTCACACTATCACCGAATGCATGAGAACTTAGGTTGAGCAATAATCATCACCATCCTTTGGTTTTGCAAGGGTTGCTAATTTGATCAATTCTAGAGGTTTATAGTAGTATCTCACTGTGCTTTAATTACCATTTCCCTTGAAAATAAACCAAGGTGGATAACAATAATGAATCATAAAACAAGTCTCTATGAATTTAAAAGGACTTGTACACATTATGTTCCCTGACCACAGTAGAATTAAATTAAATATCAACAACAACGAAAATTTTGGAGATTAAATAATATATATTTAAACACTGTGAGTCAAGAATTTCACAAAGAAAAATGTTTTAAATCATATGAGTTAGTGATAGTTAATGATATAAATGATAGTGTTGGAATAGAAATAAAATAAGGCATTTTGAGAAGTATAAAATTATTATGCTTCTACTAGTAGTGGAGAAAGCCTTAAAGAAAAAGAATCTATATTTCTAACTCAATAAAAATATATAGGAAAAGCAAATTGATCCTTTATAAGTAAAAGAAATTAAATAATAAAAGAATAGAAATCAATCTAAGTGAAAATAAAGAAAAAATAAAAAGTAATATAAGCAAATGTTTACTTTGAAAATATGAAGAAAAACCTGCTTAACTCCTAACAAAGTGTATTAAAATTAAATGAAATTTAAAACAAATTACCAATAACAAGAATTAAATAGTGTTATTACCAACAAATAGTTAAAATTAGTCAGAGTTTGTTGTTTGGCAATCTCTCAAAAACAAATGTACTAAAAACAATAAGTGTTGTTTTTACTTAGAAAATTTGTGTTTCAAGTGAAAATTAATATTTTGTAAATTGTTTCTTCAGAATGATCATGGCAGCTTCTGAATATTTAAAGATATTTCTGATAAGAATGTGGTGATAGTTGATACTGATATGTAGGATTTCTTTTGGTATCATAATGAATATGTCATATCTGTAAGGTCTTTATCATTTCTTTATTAAATATACTTTTTTAAATATATTTTTAAAGATACTTAGATTACATAAATATTACACAAAATATATAGGGATTCCCCTATGCCCCACTCCCTACACCTCCCACACCGTCCCACATAAACATCCTTCATTAGTGTAGTACATTCATTGCAATTGATAAACAACCTGGGGCTTTGCCAATGAGCATGGTCAATAGATCAGAGTGTAGTCTACACTCTCCCTCACAGAGTTCTGCCTGTTATGTGATGATATAAAATGGCCTATATCTATAATTGCAATGTCATTCAGGATGATTCCCAAGTCCCAAAAAAGCCCCCATATTACAATATTTTTTCCCTCTCCCTGTCCCCAAAACTTGCAGTGGTCACTGCCTCCACATCAATGTTGTAATTGCTTCCAATGCTAGAATCACAATATGTGTATAGTAGATTACCAGTAAGTCCACTCTAGTCCATAGTTCATTCCCCAATCCTGAGGATTCTGGGATGGTGATGTCTACTCCACATCTAATTGAGAGCAGCCTTCAATCTCAAACAGCCAATGGATGGGACTCTCTTGCTTGCAGTTATCGGCTCTCTCATTTCCTTGGTATGGTGGTTGTCAAGCCTCACCTCCTTGTTAGTTGTCATGAGTGAGTCCAATGAACTGGAGAGTAGGTGTTGCAAATCCACTGAGGTTCCTGGCCAAGCTGGCATATGGAGAGCCCAAAGACTCCAGTGTCTTGGACGTACACCTACAAGCTCCAGCACCAAGTATAGGATTAAATAGAAGGGACAGATGAACCATGTGTAGGGAAGCCATAATTGAGTCCATCTCTTACACTCTAAGGAGCACAAATTTCAAATTAGGGCCCACGGGCCAGTCACCAAACACGGGAGCTATCTCACCTTACCATAGGACCTGGGTGTCTCCAGAGCCCTCAGGAGCCCCACTATTTGGGTTAGTATCCACTATCACAGTCTTTGAGATCCTGCTGCGATAAGCATTACCTCTGGGATGACCTCTCAACTCGTTTTGAAGTTTCTTAGCCATATAAACTCATTTGTCTTCACATTTTCCTCTTTTTATTTGAGGTATTTTACCAGTCGCATTGCTAGTTGGTGCTCAGCAGTAATTTCTCAGTGCCAGGGAGGCTCATCCCCAGAAGTCATGTCCCATGCTAGGAGGAAGGTAATGCATTTATATGCTGAGTTTAGCTTAGAAAGAGGCCACATTTGAGCAAGAAGGAGGCTCTCAGGAGGCAACTCTTAGGCATCCCACAATACTAGGCTAAGTTTCAACTTCAAGAGCAAAGGCTCATAAGCACAGTCATCAATATCAAAAGCCCATCAATGGATCATCCTCCTTGGCCAGTCGTTGTCCCTGAAATTTGAAACTGTTGCCTCTCCATTAGAGAATGTGGCAGAGCTCTTCAGGATGGGAATTCAATATTCTCTCAGTCATTGTGTGAGTCTCTGCCTACTGTGACAATGACACATGAACATTTGAGTATTTATATACTTTATATGTATACCCAGGTGAACTTCCTCCCATGTATCCCCCATCACTGATACCCCACAATAGTGATGATCCCCTGCCCCAGTTGTAACCCTCCTATGATCCAAAGCATCTTCAAAAATAAAGCCATTAAAATAGCCAACTGCAATTAAAAGAAAAATGGAATAATAATGATAGGTTTAAATATAAGAAACAAAATACTTAATAAAATTAAAAAAATAAATAAAATTAAATTAATAGATTGGGATATTAAAAAATAATGAAAATATTTTTAAAAAATTGACATTTTGCCTTTCATCACTGTAATATCTGGTGTCCTGTATGTACAGTGGCATTTTCTTCCATTTATTCCCTGGTGTCTTATTATTTCTCATTTTGTTTTTAAAGACATTCTAGGCCACAGTAAAGTCACCTACAGCATAGAGGGACTTTCATATAGCCAATATTCTTTCCTTTTCCCCCTTTCAATATTTATAACTTTTTATATATGGATGGTATACAAATACAAATGTAGAATATATATTTCTTTATATACAAATAAAGAAACATACCTACTAAAGATGGTCAATGGTTTACATTATGGCTTACATTTTAGTCCATACACTTTTATAAATTCTCATGACATTTAACATGGCTTGTGTCCATCATTGCAAGATCATGTAGAACACTTCCATTGCCCACTAATTACCCCATTTGATCTATTCTTTTCTTCCCTTGCCCTCCCCTCGAATCTCATGATGACCCCCTGGCTTCACTTCTTGAATGACAAGATTCATAGTTACTTGCAACAGCCTTGAGGTCTTGACATACTGGTTTGTCTTCCCCTGTTGGGAACTGCCCATGCTCTCAATATACTCCTGCGTCTTTCTTTGTGAACAAATATATCCTCCCCAGGATGGAAGTCCAACTCATTTCCACTTATTATGTGGGTCTCCACCCCCTGATATAACACAGCATTTTTTAATGAATTGGAAACACTAACTACAAGATTTATTTGGAAAGGAAAGAGGCCCCGGAGAACCAAAGACATATTGAAAAAGAAAATGAAATTGGAGGAATCATACTACCTGACTTTAAAACAATGTTGTTGGCTCTCTGGGGCTTCTTACCCTTCAAAATAATTTTTTTAGTTATGGATTCCAATTCATTAAAAAATGTTATGTTGATTTTTATTGGGATTTAATTAAATCTGTAGATTAGTTTGAGTAGGATAGACAACCTAATGAGGTTTAATCTTCCTATCCATGAAAAGGGAATATTCTTCTATTTATTTAGATCTTCTTTGATTTCCTTTAACAATATTGTGTAGTTTTCTGTATATAATCCTTTACATCTTTAGTTAAATTTATTCATAGTTATTTGATTCTTTTAGTTACTATTGTAAGTGTTTTTTTTCTTGATTTCCTCCACAGATTGCTTGTAATTGGTGTACAGAAATGCTACTGATTTTTGAGTATTCATCTTAGAGTCTGTGACTTTACTGAATTCATTTATAAGTTCTAGAAAATTTGTTGTAGATTTCTCTGGGCTTCCTATGTATGGGATCATGTTGTCTGCAAATAGTGAAATTTTTACTTCTCCTTTCCAACTTCGATGCCTTTTATACCCAAATATCCAAAAGCATTTTGTCAAATGCTTTATCTGCATGTATAGAGATCATCATGTGATTTTTTTTCCCTTTCAATCTGTTTATTTGGTTTATTATGTTGATTGACTTTCTTAGGTTGAACCATCTTTGCATACCTGGATGAAACTCACTTGGTCATGGTGCATAATTAATTTGCTGTGCTGTTGAAGATTATTAGCAAGTATTTTCTTGAGGATTTTAGCATCTAGGTTCATTAGAGAGATTCATCTCTAATTTTCCTTTTTGTGTGGCATCTCTGTTTGGCTTTGGTATTAGGATAATGTTGGTGTCATAGAATGAGTTAGGCAATGTTCCTTCTGCTTCTATTTTTTGAAAACGTTTAGGTAGGATTGGTGTTACTTCTTTCCAGACTGTTTTGTAGAATTCACCTGTGAAGCCATCTGGTCCTGGGCTCTTCTTAGTTGTGAGGCCTTTGACAACTGATTGTTTCTTTTTGCTTGTGATTTGTCTGTTGATTTCATCAATTTCTTCTTTTGTCCATGTAGGCTGCTTATGTGTTTCTAGGAATTTGTCCATTTCCTCTAAATTATCCTTCTTTTTGGCATATATTTTTTCAGAGTCCTCTTATGATAATATTTATTTATTTATTTGTTTGTTTATTTATTTATTTATTTATTTTATATTTTAAAAGAAGCTTAGATTACATAAGTGTTACACAAAAATTACAGGGATTCCCATGTTCCCCACCTCCCAAACCTCCCATAACCTCCCACATAGACATCTTTCATTAGTGTGGCACATCACCCGCAATGGATATATACATCCTGAGGCTTTGCCACTAAGCATGGATCATAGTTCACATTGTAGCGCACACTCTCTCCCACACAGTTCTGCATGTTATATGCTGATGTAAAATGGCCTATATCTTTCATTGTAATGTCACTCATGATAATTATGATACTCTTTATTTCTGTGTGGTCAGTGGTGATATACCCTGCTGCATTTCATATTTTGTGTATTTGTATCTTCTCCCTTTTTTTTTCTGTATTAGTTTGGTTAAGGGTTTGTCAATTTTTGTATCTTCTTAAACAATCAGCTTTTGGTGTTTATTTTTTCTAGTGCTGTCTTATTTCCTATTTCATTTAGTTATGCTTTAATCTTTTTTATTTCCTTCTATCTACTTCCTTTGGGGTTACTTTATTGTTTTTCTCTAATTCCTCCAGGTGTACAGCTATGTCTTTGATATTAACTCTTTCTTCTTTTTCGATAAATGCATTTATGGCTATGAATTTCCCTCTCAGTAGGGCTTTTGCTGCATCCCTTAGGTTTTTATATGTTGTGTTGTCATTTTCTTTCCTTTCAAGGTAGTTACTGATTCCTTTTGAGATTTCTTCCTTGACTCACTTTTTGTGTAGGAGTGTGTTGTTTAACTTCCATATCTTTGTGCCTAATCTGGTTCTCTGTCCCTTACTGAGATCCTATTTCTTTACAATGTCATCAGAGAAATTATTTTATGTAATCTCAATCTTTCTGAATTCATTGAGATTTTTTCTGCGGCCTAGCATGTCGTCTATCTTGAAGAATGATTCATGTGCACTTGAGAAGAATGTATATGCCACTGTATTTGGGTGTAGTGTTCTGCATATGTCTATTAGGTCCAGGTCTTCTAATGTATTATTCAAAGTCTTTGTTTTTTCATTGGTTCTCTGTTGAGATGTTCTGTCTAATGGTGATAATGGTGTATTAAATCCCCAACTTTAAAAGTAAAAGCATCTATTTCTTCACTTAGTTTTTCCAGTGTTTCCCTCCTGTATTTTGTGGTGTCCCTGTTAGATTCATAAATGGTAATCTAACCATTTAACTTTGTTATACCACTGGCTTCTTGCTTCCATGATTTCAGATTAGAAATTAACACTTAATCTTTTTGAGCTTCCTTGTATGTGCTGATTGTCTTTACTCTTGTTGCTTTCAGTATTTTCTCTTTGTCTTCAGCATTAGATAGTTTGACAAGTATATGTCTTAGTGTAGGCCTGTTAGGTTTTATACTGTTTGGTGTGCACTGCACTTCCTGGACTTGTACAACCATCTCCTTGATAGGGTTAAGAAATTTTCAGTCATTATTTCCTCCAACACTCTTTCTGTCCCTTTTCCTTCCCTTGTCCCTCCGGGATGCCTATACTGCACATGATTGTGTCTTTTGTGTTGTCATTAATATCCCTAAGTCCCTGCTGCATTTTTTCTATCTTTTTATCTATCTGTTCTACTATCTGTTTAAATTTAGATGTACTGTCTGCCACATCACTAATTCTTTCCTCAGCATGTTCAAATCTGCTTTTCTGTGCTCCCATTGTATTTCTGAGTTCTTGGATTGTGTCATTCATCATCATCATATCCGTTATCTTTTTATATATGTTTACAATTATTTCAATATGTTTTGATATTATCTTCTTAATATCCTTGATCTCTTTCTTCACATCATTAAGTTGGTCCATGATATTTCTTTGGATGGCTTTGATTAGTTGTTCAATGCTGTGCACCTCTTCCTGGTTTTTTATTTTGTTCATTGTACTGTGCCATGTCTTCCTGTTTCTTATTTTGGCTCACAATATGTTTTCTGTCTGGTCATCTTTTTATCTTGGTGGGTTTATTCAGTCGACTAGATTCTCTCTCTTCTCTAGGGTTTCATTTAGTTGCTGTTTTTGTTATATTAATGTGGCACCATAAAGTTTTCAATTCATTTGAAAATAACTAGTAATTGTCTTACAAATAAACAGTGGTCTTGTAATATTCCTAAAAGTGTTAAGATTTTTATTTTTAAGTCTTATCATTCCATCAAGTAAAACTTAAATGTAGAGCAAAGATGAAAGAATTTTACAATGAACAGTTATATATCTGTCTATTTTAGCTTATATTGTGGAATGTGCATTATATTATAGTTGTTTTGTCATATATCTATACATCTATCCACTCTTCTTTGCATCTATCAACTCACCATTGTTTGCTTTTTAAGATTTCTTTGTATTTCAAAGTAATTGCAATCATCAGTATCCTTCACTACTAAATAATTTAGGTTGAATTTTATGAATTGTGCTGATTATTTGAGTATGGCCCTTTTAATTCTTTGTGTCATATACAAACAGCTGAAAGCATGAAATTCAATTCTTATTTTCAAAGAAAAGTGAAACATATAAACATGTAACACAAATACAAAAAGATATAAAATATTAAAATCATTCCACGGAATTTCCTTGCCCCTTACTATTATATCCTCTTTTTGTCATCCCTTCTGAAAGGCAAATGTAGTCTACATATTTATTCATTTATTATCATACCATTACCATATTCTTTTTACTGCTCTTTATCTCATCAGGCAGTGGTAACTCTTTCATATAAGGCCCTTTTATTAAACTGAAATTAATAATTTTAACATTCAACCATTTTTGGTGATGTATCAGTAGTTTATCCTTTATTTTTCATTTTAGTCAGTTTAATAGAAAAAAATGTCATCAATGTATAAAAGATAACTGTTACATTACAAGTCATTATTTAATCTACTTTTAATAAATATTAAAATGTAATAAGGCAATTACCATTTTAAGAAGCTTGAAATTACATTTAAAAATGGATATTTATAGCCCTGCAATTGTTATATTGCACCCTTAGTTTTCTTCTCTACTTACTCTAAGGAACTCAAAAAGTTATTTTAAAAAAATCAATCAGTGGTCTCTTTAAAAAAATTAAAAAGGTTCTGATTTCTAAGGTGTTAATTACTTACAATACAGACTTCTGTAAAAGAAGACACTAGCTAGTATCTTTTAAGTTTTCCCCCTGTAATGGGTTTCTCCTGTCTCCTACTCTTTTGAATCCATTCATAACAACTCAATGGAAAGAGTATCCATTGATGAATAAATAGATGTAATATATTGTATAAAGTGCCACTCAAGGCAGGGCAGTGATTCCCCAAACTCGCATCCTATCAGTATCATCTGGAAAAAAATGTTTAAATAAATTATTGGGCCCCTTCAAACCTATTAAAGTAGAGCATCCCCGCCACCAACACACCAACCTACCCTAGTGAATATATGTGGTCAGTGAGCCTTGTATAATCCAACAGTTGAGATGACTTGAGGACAAAGTTGAAAAGTAACAGATTCAATGTTAGCTGTGGATTTTTCAAATATGAACGTTATCTGGTTGAGAATGTTTCCTTCTGTTCCTATCTTTCAGAGTATTTTCATCAAGATGGATGTTGGATTTTGTTAAATCTCATAGCTAGCATTGTACTAAATGTGAAGGACTGAAAACTCTACAGCTGAGCTTGGGAACAAGATAGGGATGGCAACTATCACCACTGTAATTCAATATAGTGCTAAAATTTCTAGCTAGAGCAATTATGCAAAAAAAATAAATTAAAAATTTGCAAGTAGGAAAATAAGAAGTAAAAGTTTCCCTACTTGCTGATGGCATGGCCTTATACCTAGAAAATCCTGAAAAATCCACAACAAAACTACTATAACTAATGTATGAGTTCAGCAAAGTGGTTTGATTTTTTTGGGTGTGTGTTAAGTTTTCTCTTTGACACTTTGTTCCTCTTATTCTATTTCCATGCTGTTGTCTATGTTCCCTTGAAGGAAAATGATTAGGGCCAGAGAAAGCAAAAGAGGTAAGAAAATAAAAAGGATAATAATATTTATAGTAAAATGTTCTAAAATTGACTGAGGTGATGACAGCACAACTCTGATGAAAATGAGAGTTGCTGAGTGTACACTTTAAATGGATTGTAAAAAGCATAAAATTATCTAACACAATGAATCCTTAGGTGAAAATAAGACTTTGGTTAACAAAACAAATATGAGAACATTCTTTCATGAATGATCACAAATATAAAATACTAATATAGGTTGTTAATAATTGAATGGTTGGTGAAAAATACACCACCTATAAGATACAAGTGATAGTAGCAATATTTTGATGATGCTTTTTCATAATTTATAAAACTTGTTTCAAAAAGTACGAGGTGGTGTTGATGGATATGTGGGACCCCTGTTTGATTACATGCATGCTTGATTTGTAGGTTCACAAGTTTCACTATATATACTTATTGGTTATGTAGATTCATGTGTAAATGATAATCTTCAATAAAAAGTTAAAAAAAAAGAACAGAGGTTTGTCATCATATTTACACAAGTCCTAGCTCTCGACTGGGGTCCTGTAAAAATATAAAATGTCAAGTAGGGTGACTGGGAAAGAATTATAATATCAACAAATCAAACAAATGTAGCTTCACCCCTTTCCTGAAACCTAGAGAACTCAAACTAAACTAGAAGTCAAGCATTCAGAGGCACAGGGTGGGAGGATAAAACTAAAATGCATGTTTCTATAACATTTCTCTCCATCTCTATTTCTTGATTTTCTCACTCTCATTCCACCTTTTCTCCTACTCAGCCTTTGCCATTCTCACTCTTGTTCCTTTTTTTTTCCGCTCTCCTTTTCTTAATTCCTCTCTTTTCCATCTTTTTGGTCATTCTTCACATGATTCTTTTCTTCTTTAGTTTTTTTTCCCTGAAAACTCCTCTTTACATAATATAAGCATACATACTGGAGATATAATATATGTCAGAAAATACTCAGCTTAATGAAAGAAATGATCTCTTGAGGAGATAATCAGGCAAAATAAAACTTCAACATTAACACTTGTATGGATTTACATAACCCATGGAGAATGTTTTTAAACACATTATCTCTCAGAGTCTCATCATCTTGTAATGTTTGTAGGGCATACTGGTTGCACTTAAAAACTTAGTGTCCCCAAAAATAAAAACAAAAAACCTGGAGCACAGAGGATAAATGATATCCCTGAGGTCCCTAGAACCAGGTCTTTGTTCATAGCCTGGTTTTCTGGTTTTCTTTTTATTATACCAATAACATATGACTAGAGGCAAGATGAGATGGCAAAGAGTAAGTGTACATATTGCTTCAGGTTCTAAAGTTTCCAAAGACAAGTTGGTTAACTTATACATGATGAATGGCTTTTCATAGGGAAAATAAAGATATTTTCTTAAAATCCAAAGCAAAATATATATTTTCTAAAGGTTTCAAAGTTCTTTTAAGATGGTTATTTGAAGCAAGTTTGGCTATTTTTTAAAAGTCATTCAACTTTGGTAACACTGTAGCCCAGAAATATTTCTGAGGTCAGAAGTGTTGTAACACATACACTCTAAGAATGTGTAATGTAATTTATATAAACTGTATAGATATTCTATGTTCTATGAAAAGAATATTTATACTGAAAAACAATGTACTATATTCTGTAAGTTGTTCATCTATAATTAAACCTCATTTACTCTGAGAACTGCATTTCTTGACAATTCTCAAGGAAAAATTACCTTGACTCAAGCAAGTTCAGAAAATTCATTTTAACATTATTTTGAATTTCTGTCATAGTGTTAATTTTTGGTAAAACTAGCCATTATGGGGACTTTTCACCTAAATATAATTTATGGTAAAATGACCAATTAGGTCATAATCTATAAACTGGATGAATAACTTTCCAACTTATGCACAATATACAGTGTGTGACTGTAAATAAACCACAATACACTTACTGGAAGACAGTATACAGTCCAGTTGTATTAAAATATGTCCATCTACTACATGGTCCCAATCAATCATATTAAAGTCTGTGAGGCTTAAGTTCTCTATTCATTGAAGAAATTAAATATTAAAGACTTTACTAATAAATTAAATTAATATCTTGTCAATAGTTCCAAGTGTTTCTCTATTATATTTCAGAATCACATTTTACAATCCACCAACTGTGTCAAGAGTTGTTCTATCCTAACTTCTAGCTTTAAGTTGTCTAAATAATTTCCAGGGGTTCCCAAAATGGCTAACATTAAAATCATGCAAAGTGTTTGTTAATACTAGACTAGTAAACCAATCTATGGCTCTTTTTTACATCCTGATTCTAACAAGCCAACTATTAAATGGCATATTTTGAACAGTCAGGAAAATTTGCTTAAGGACTGGATGTAAGATAAAACTAAAGACCTGTTGTTATTTTTTTAGGTACGATGCCATTGTGGTTACCAAATTGTTCCTTTGTTTTCAATATACCTACTGAAGTGTGTAGTTATGACATATCATGACAACTGGAATTATCTTTAAGACACTTCAGCAAGGAATAACTGGTATTGATTTAGCAAATATAGTAAAATATTGATAACTGTTTGATCTGGGTGATGACTACTGTCATAGTAATATTGTTTCTACTTTTGTGTAATGTTGAAATCTTTTATAAAAAAATTTTTTTAAAGTTTTGCAGACCTCATTCTAGACATGTTATACCAGTCTCCAAAGGGTGAAGCCTGGGAATCTTTTTAACAAGCTGCCCTCAAAAGTCTTCTATAGGACTTCTAGGAAAAAGTGAGAAGCCGACTGAGTTGGAAAGTTCCTTGGGAGGAAGAGGGGTCTGACAGAGGTTGGAAAGTGGATTCTCTTCAGTGAGTTTGATAAGCTGAGACCCCTTTGAATCTCAAAAAAGACCTGAGTCAGCACTGAAATGGGCCTAGGGAGTGGGGAGGGGTGATCTTATCAGATAATCTGTCACACTCAGCTGTCAGAGGAACTAAGTCAGTGAGGAGATAAGTGGGGAAAGGCACATAACCCCTAGTCAAGAAGGAAACCAGGAGAGATAGCTGACAAACAGAAACCCTCCTCGCCTTTGGGAAAGGGGGTGGAGAGAGCCAGATACCTTTTCAGAAGACAACTTAACCTTTGAAGTGGGTATAGATCAATGTAAAAACACCTGCCTCACATCTATGAGGTCCCTGATTCAATTCCTGGTACCTGCTGAGAGGTGGGATCAAGAGAGAGATCCACTGGGTTATCAGGCACCAAGCTAACACTTTATGACAGGGAACATATAGACTGAGATTTATTTTGTTTTAGGTTTTTCAAGCTGTTATTTATCTTTTTTATTATTTATTTCATTCACTAATAGTGTGTGACTGAATTGTGGAAGGCAAGCTGAAGAGTGACTTATTGATGAGCATGGCATCATGAAATGATTCCTAGGTACTTAAGAAGGAGTCTATTTTTCCTGTTTTTCAGTTGTTATTGTTTGCTTTGTTTGTTTTCTTTTCTCTTTCTTTTTTTCCCTTTTATCTTTTCCTTATTTTTTTCTACGTAGTTTCTTTCTTTCTTTTTTTTTCTTTCATTTATTCCTCTTCTGTTGTTTTACTTTCATTCTGTCTTTTCCTGCTTGATCTTCATTTTTATTTTTCTCATTTCTTTCTATTTTTTCTATTTTTTATTTCATTTTTTATTTCACCTTTTTTATTCTATTTTTTGGTTTTTTTATGATTGTATACTCTATATAATTTTTCATTTTCTTGCCTTTTGTATGATACCTTTTCTATTTTATTATTTTTACTACTTTTATTGTTTTTCTCTTCTTCTCACTTTCCTTTCTATGGTCTTCACATTTTTTAAGGGAACACAGACAACTACAAGTATATAGAATAAGAGGAACTAAGTGTCAAAAACACTACTTACTAAAATAAAAAAGGTAAAACCCTAGAGCAGAAAGGGAAGCTAATCATCTGAATAAGTCCATCAAGGTAAACAGATGCTTTAACATGAACAAAAAATTACAAGTCATACTAAGAAAAAATAATACATGGTCCAGTGTAATTAACAAACTGAAAAGCAGGAGGAGATGCAGAACATGGAACAACTAATCAAGGAGGTCCAAACAAATATCATGAATCAGCTTAATAAAGTGAAGAAAGATATAAAGGATATTAATAAGGCACAGGGGAATCATACTGAAGAAACCATAAACATAAATCAAAGAATAATGGATCTGATGGTGAGGAAAGGCACAATGCAAGAAATCAAAAATGCACTGGAAGCATATAATAGAAGATTTGAAAAGACAGAGGAAAGAAGTAGTGACAATGAAGATAATACATCTGAAATCAGGCAGATAGTAGAAGAGATAGATTTAAAAAAAACAGCAGTGACTGAGAGAATTGAATGACAATGTGAAATGCAGAAATATACACATTTTAGGCATGTAAGAGAAAGAAGAGAAGGGAAGGAGAGCAGTAGGAGTGTTGGAGGAAATAATGCCTGAAAACTTCCCAACTTCTTGAGGGGCATGGATGCACATGTCCAGGAAGTGTAGCGCACCCAAACAGTATAAATCCTAACAGGCTTACCCTGAGATATATACTTATCAAATTGCCCAATGCTTAAGACAAACTCAACAGACCAATCACAAGTTATGCATTTGAATTAGTCACCCAAAACCTGAAAACAGCAACAAAAAAGAGATCCATCACATACAAGGGAAATTCAATAAGATAAAGCACTGGTTTCTCATCTGAAAACATGGAGGTGAGAAGGCAGTTGTTTGACATACTTAAGGTGCTAAAAGAAAAATATACAGTCAGCCAAGAATTCTGTATCCAGCAAAACTGACATTCAAAAAATGAGGGAGTGTTCAAAATATTCACAAATGAACAGAAGTTAAGAGAATTTTTCAACAAAAAACCTGTTATTAAAGAAACACTGAAGGTAATTCTGTGTGTTGAAATGAATAACCAGAGAAAGAGGGTTGAAGAATAGTGTAGGAAGGAAGATTATTGGTAAGAATAACAAAAAGATAAAAATGGAAATAAAAACAAAATATGACATATAAAATCCTAAAGAAAGTATGACTAAAGTAAGTATTGCTTGAGAGTAATAACATGGAATGTTAATGGATTAAACTCTGCAACCAAGAGACACAGGTTGCCAAAAAGGATATGGAAATATAACCCATCGATATGCTGTCTGAAAGAAACACACCTTAGACCAAGGGATGCAAGGAGGTTGCAAGTAAATGGTTGGCAAATGATTTTACAAGAAAACAATAACCAAAAAATGGCAGGAGTAGCTATGCTAATATCAGAAAAAAATAGACTAAATGCAAAACTACTGTAAGATACAAAGAAGGATACTATATATTAATAAAAGGGTAATATCTCAAGAAGAAAGAACAATCATAAACATTTATGGACCTAACCAGGGTGTCACAAAATACATGAGGCAAACGTTGAAAAAACTAAGTGTAGAAATAAATGCCTCTACAATTATAGAGGGGGAATTTTGTAAACCATTTTCACCATTAGAGAGACCATCTCGACAGAGGGTCAATAAAGAAAGAGAGAATTTTAATAATGCATTAGAAAATCTAGACCTAATAGACACATACAGAACATTACACCCAAATACAGCAGAATATACATTCTTCTCAAGTGCACATGAATCATTCTCCAGGATAGGCCACATGCTAGGAAACAGAACCAGTCTCAACAATTTCTGCAAAAATTATTCAAAGTAATTTCTTTCCACAGTGGAATGAAGTTGGAAATCAGTAAAGGGCAGAGAACGAGAATAGACACAATGATATGGAAGTTAAACAGACTCAAAAAATAAGTTCGTCAAGGAGGAAATTTCAAAAGAAATCAGTTACTACCATGAAGCAAATGAAAATGAGAATACAGCATATCAAAACCTATGGGATGCAACAGCAAAAGAGTGCTGAGAGAGAAATTTATAGCCATAAATGCATATATTAAAAAAGAAGAAAGAGAAAAAAATAATAATAATAACCTAACTACATACCTGGAGAAATTAGGTAAAGAACAACAAATTAATTTGAAAGCAAGTAGAAATAAGGAAATAAATATTAGAGCAGGAATAAATGAAATTGATAATAAGAAAATGCTAGAAAAAATGAACAAAACTAAAATCTGATTCTTTGAGTAGATTAATAAAATTGATATACCCTTAGCTAGACTAACAAAGAATAAAGAGATAAGATGCAAATACATAAAATAAAAAACAAGGAAGGGGTTATCACCACTTATCTCACAGAAATAAAGTGTGTCATAAGACGATACTTCAAAAAAATTGTATGCCAACAAGATGGGTAATGTAGATGAAATCATCAAATTTCTAGAAAAACTCAAGCAGCCTACATTGATGAAAGAAGAAATTGATGAAGTCAACAGACCAATCACAAGTAACAAGATTGAATTTGTGATTTTAAAAACTTCCAAATAAGAAGAGCCTAGAACCAGATGTCTTCACAGATGAATTCTACCAATCATTCTGGAAAGAACTAACACCAATCCTGCTTAGACTCTTCCAAAAAATATAGAAGTACAGGGAACATTGCCTAACTAGTTCTATATTGCCAACATCACCCTAATACCAAAGTCACATAAAGAAAACACAGGAAAGGAAAACTAAAAACCAATCTCTCTAATGAACCTGGAAACTAAAAGCCTTAACAAAACACTTGATAATAGTATTCAAAAACACATTAAATGAATTATAAACCAAGACCAATTGGATTGCATCCCTGGTATGCAAGGATGTTTCAAAATAAGGAAATCAAACAATGTAATGCACCACCCTAACAGACTGTGTGAAAAAATCACGGGATCATCTCTATTGATGCAGAAAAGAAAAAAAGCATTGGCAAAATACAGTATCCTTTCTTGATTTAAAAAAAAGAAAGAAAAAAAAAACATCAAAAGGGAGGAATAGAAAGAAACTTCGTGAAGAAAATAATGTATATAAAAACCCCACAGTTAACACTATATTGAATTGTGAAAAGCTCAAGGCTTTCTCTCTAAGATCTGAAACAAGACAAGGGTGCCCATTGTCACTTCTTTTATTTTATTTTATTAGAACTATTTGCTTGAGCACTTAGGAAAGAAAACATTTTAAAAGGAATACAAATTGGAAAGGAAGAAGTAAAAATTTCCCTATTTGCAGATGACCTGGTGCTATATATAGAAAGCCTTGAGAAATCTACAACAAAGCTTCTAGAGCTGATAAACAAGTTCAGTAACATTGCAGGACACAAGATCAACACACAAATATCAGTAGCATTTCTGTCCATGGATAATGAGCAATCTGAAGAAGAAATCAAGAAAAATAATCCTTTTACAATAGCAACTAAAAGAATCCAACACCTAGGAATAAACTTAACTGAAATGTAAAGGACTTGTACACAGAAAACTACACAACATTGTTAAAGGAAATTAAAGAAGACCTAAATAAATTGAAGAATATTCTATGTTCATGGATTGGAAGACTAAGTATTACTAAGATGTTTGTTCTACCCAAAGTGATTTACAGATTTAACACAATCCTAATAAAAATTACAACAGAGTTTTTTACTGAATTAGAAAAGCTAATCATGAAATTTATTTGGAAGTTCAAGGGGTTCTGAATAGCTAAAGACATTAAAAAAGAAAAATGAAATTAAAAGTATCACACTACCTGACATTATAACATACTACAATTCTACAGTGGTCAAACTGCATGGTATTGGAACAAGGATAGACAAACTTACCAATGGAACAAAATTGAGAGTTATGATATGGATCTTTCTATATATGGTGAACTGATATTCTGCAAGCAACCAAACCTACTCAACTGTGAAAGAATGGCCTCTTCCACAAATGGTGCTTGAAGAACTGGATATCCATATCCAAAAGAATGAGAGAGCATCACAATCTCAAGCCCTATACCAAAATTAACTCAAGATGGATCAAAGGTCAAAACATAAGAGCCAAGACTATAAAGTTCCTAGAAGACAATACAGAGAAGCAGCTAACCAAACTTGTAGTAGGGAATGGTTTCATAAACTTTGCACCCAAAATGCGAGCAATAAAAGGAAAAATAGATAAATGGGACCTCCTCAAAATTAAAAACATTTGCACTTCTAAAGCATTTGTCAAGAAAGTGAAAAGGCAGCATGCTCAATGGGAGAAATTATTTGGTAACCATCTGTCTGATAAGGGTCTAATATCCAGCATATATAAAGTAATTCTACATGCCAAAAATAAAAAGACAAACAATCCATTTAAAATGTGCAAGAGATTTGAATAGATACTTCTCAATAGAAGAAATGCAAATGGCTAAAAGGCACATGAAAAGATGTTCAACATAACTGGCTGTTAGGGAAAAGCAAATAAAAACTACAATGAGATATCATCTTACACCTATTAGATTGGCATCTATTAAAAATCAGAAGACTACAAGTGTTGGAGAGGCTGTGGAGGGAAGGGCACTCTCATCCTTTGCTAGTGGTAATATACAATGGTGCAGCGATTCTGGAGGATAGTTTGGCAGTTCCTCAGATGCTTACTATAGAACTGCCATACAACCTAGCAACCCCACTGCCAGGTATATACCCAAAAGAACTGAAATCAGGGACACAAACAGATATATGCACACAAATGTCTATAGCAGCATTATTGACTACTGCCAAAAGTTGGAAGGCACCCAAATGTCCATCAAGAGATGAATGGATAAGCAAATTGTGGTATATACATACAATGAAATATTACTCAGCTGTAAGAAGGAATGCATTATTAACACATGTGACAACCTGGATGAATATTGAAGACCTTATGTTGACTGAAGTAAGCCAGTCACTGAAGGACAAATATTACGTGACCTCACTGATATGACTTAAGTAAATTGAGTAGACTCATAGAGCTAGAGTCTGGAAGATATGTTAACGGGAGACAGAAGGGGAGTAGAGTGTGGTGAGCCGATGCCCATAAGTGTAAAATCTATGATAAGGTGAAAGGCTGTGGCTGGGCAATGAATGGACATGGGAGTGGTGCTGTGATGTGATTGGGTTCAGCAGTCCTGGTCTGTGATGTGGAGTAGGGTAGGGGGTTGTGTTAGACTATCCATTTAAATGGGGGGGGGGGTGTTGGAGGAAAGAGCAGGTTAACTCTAGAGATTTGCAGGTCTGTAGTTAAAACTGCAATGGTGGGAATGTTCTTTTGGCAAATATGGCAGGGGAGGGTTACTGTTGTAGGGCATTGTGTATGGGGTGATATGCGGGATTGGGAGCACATGGGGCATACCTCTATGGAATATATGTGTTCATTTTATCACAGTGTGTTATATCAGTGGGTGGAGATCTACACAATAAGCAAGAAAATATTAAACTCCTGACCTGAGGAGACCTACTATGTTCTCAATTAGAGGGATTAGAATTCCTCAAGAATATAGGTACTGTCTCATAAAAGAAAACAGACCATTATGTCAATCCCTCAATATTATTGCAAATAACTATGAATCTTATTCTTCAAAAACTGAAACTTAGTGGTTACCATAGCAATGAGTCAGGAAAAAAGCCTTGACAAAAAGGGGAAAATACTAAATACAAATGAGTTTTTATGGCTGAGAGATTTCAAAGTGAGTCAGGAGGTAATTCCAGGTATTATGCTTATGCAAGTCTCTGCATGATCTCATTGACTGCCACAGTAAACATTGCCTTAAAAACAACAGGGCTTCTGAGGGCTCTAGATACTTCCAGATCCTATTAGCAGGACAAATAAGCTCAGGAGTTTGGGATCCAGTCAGTAAGCCTTATTTTGGAAAATATTTTTTTTCCCAATGTAACACAGTTAGGCTCATTTATAGTTTCTCTACACATGGCTTTTCTGCCCCTTTTATTTGAACTTATAATTAGCACTATACTTCTTAAATATATGTCCCAGAGACTTAAATCTTTCGTCTGTTCATGAGCTGGTTGAGCCCTGAATTTCATCAGAGTTGCAATACCTACTCTGAGTTTATTGGACTCACCCAGGACAACTAACAAGGAATTGATGATAAACAACACCCATCCCAAGGAAGAGAGAATGTCTGCAACTGAAACAAAAAGTACCATCCATCTGCCCCATCATATCTCAGCCCCTTCTCAATTATAAACAGAGTGGGTATCATCAGCCCCAAATCCTCAAGTTTGGGGAATGAACAATGGACTTAAGTAGACTAATTATTAATCTGTTATAGACATTAATATTCTAGCAGTGGAAGCACTTTTTTCTTTGATAAAAAGGCATGGCCACCAAAGGTTCTGAGGGGAGGGAGAGGGAAGAATATTTGTAACATGGGGGCATTTTTGGGACATAGGAATTGTCTTGCACGACATTTCAATGATGGATACAGGCCACTATTCATTTTGTGATAACTTACAAAATTTTGCAGGGCAGAGTGTAAACTATAGTGTAGACTATAGTCCATGGTTAGTAGCAATGCTTCAATATGTGTTCATCAATTGTATCAAATATACCACACCAGTGAAAGATGTTGTTAATGTGGAAAAGGGTGGGAGGGGTATGGGTGGGGCAAATGAGAATCCCTTACATTTTATGTGTAACATTTATGTAATTTAAAGCATCGTTAAAATATATACTTTATAAAAAGGGATCACAGGGGAAATTATATATACAAATATATATATATATATATATAATTGAATTATAGTTAATGGTAATGTTGGAAGAGAAATAAAGCAGTGAATAGAGCACACTTTAAAATTGTTTAAGTGCTTTTACTTTAAAAAGTGCTTTTTCTAAAGACAAATGAACTGCTTTTACAACTCAAGAAACCAGGAAAAGAAGAACAAATCTATCATCCAGTAAGTAGAAGGTAGTAAATATTAAAGGGTAGAGGAGAAATCAGTGATACAGAAAATAGACAAAAGGAAAAAAAACACAAAAGTAAAAATTATCTTTGGAAAGTTTGACAGGATTAACTCTTACACATCTTTATCAGTAACAAAAGAGAATGTAAACAAATTACCAATATTAGGAATGAAATATGACTTTTTACTGACTGAGAGACTACAGATAATCAAAATTTGGTGTTTGTCAAATATTTTCTCAAAAATGCATGAAACAGGCAGTTTCCCGGGTAGATGGCTGGGTCCTGGTTGGTTGGGATGCAGGAAGTGCGGATTCCAGATTCCTTTCACCCACGGGGTGTCCAGTGTACTGCTGGCTCTG
>JAQZBX010025490.1:0-29528 GCA_029593785.1 Cabassous unicinctus
ATGACAGTGTCTTAGGTTAGGTGAGTGAAGCACCTGCCCCAGACACAAAATATAAGGGGGCACTAAAATTTCAAATAATCAAGATAAACAGTTTAATGCAAAAATTATAAACAAATATAACTAAGATGAAAAATACGAGATAAACAAAATATCACATAAAGATATTATCTGGATTACTGATTTTTCCTTTTGCCTTAGACTCCAGTATGGCTTGTCATACCACAGTTCAATAACATTTATTGATTATTACAAACTCTGGCTAACATAAGTTCCATTGGTAGTATATTTTACATCTCACAGGATTACTAGTAATTTGGAGAACCATGCTCAGTAAATGGGTAGAAAAAAATTTTAGGCAGCAAGGAAAACACTAGATCAGGCCAATTTCATGTGACTATTGGCATTTTTTTCCATTGTATCATTCCTCTGGATTCAAGTTCATGGATAGAAACATAATTGGCAAAGCCCAGGACTGACACATGTGTTCTAGATGACCAGGATTAGATAGAGCTAAATCTTGCTTTCTATCAAGACCACACAATGGAAGATGCCACTTATTTCCACAGAAATAAGGAGTATATTCAGCTGCTAGACAGTAATAAAATGGTCAATGTCTATTACATTCATTATTGTCTAGAGCCCTGGAATGTATCAAGAGTGAAATCCCATGATTGCCAGTTGCTTAAAATGGAAGGATAAAAACACAAAAAACAAAAAACGAGTATGATAAGAGCAAGAATCAATTTTGAAGTGACCATACTGATTTCTAAGATGGGTGATAACATTAGAAACTTCAGCTAACATAGTTAAAGGCGTATAAGCTAATTGGGAGGAAGCAAATACATTCCTCAAAGAATATAAGACTGTTTACTTGGTACTGAAACGTATAATCACTCAACTAGTACTTGAAGAAACTTTTTGCTTAATAGAAAAAAAATCAATTTAAGAGACTATAGTGAATAATTCAAAGGAAATACTAACCTTTAGTCCATTATAACATCTGTACTAAATATACCATACAATAATGTGTGCTTACATCTCCTTAGTTGATTGTATATTTAATCAGCCATCGATACAATCAACTCAGTGATGATTTAAGTTCTTGAAATGTCCTCATAGTTCTATTTGGCCTGTACGTGCTTGAACAAACTACTGGGCACCATTACCTGGCCAAGTTAGCATATGAGCCTAACCACCACAGTCCACCCCCTGTCAACTTGTCTGCCATACACATGACCTTAAACCATACTAATCTCTAAACAAAAACAATAACTAATATATATTTTTTCTGCCTAACAATACTCAACTGCCCTGCATACAACCAAAAATGCACTAAATCCCTTCAGAATAGGGTATAAGTCCTTGGGTAATATTCACTCTTAAACTTGACATCCTAAAACTTAAATGCTATGACATGAAAATTATGTCACATGATAAGGGGATAAGAGAAGGATGAAGGCAAAGATAATTGTTTTATGTCCATATAAAAACATACTCATAACAAAACAAGGAAGAAATATTCATGACCATTACACTCCTCATTTCTGTAACTGGTCACATGGTAATAGTTCATATTTATCACTACCTTCTTCTACTACCCATTCCATGTTCCCTTTACCCTCAGCAAACACTTCAGCTGGCCATGGTTTTTGCCTAGTGGGATGACCCAAATGTTCATTCCTTAAGTTTCTGGGCCATTGCTAGTCCTGCCTGGATTGGGTTTTTGCAGTTTTCCATTGACTTTAATAACAGGGCATGGTAGTAATAAAAGATGCCCTAGGGGGTCTCCTGTATTCCAGGCAAACTCTTCTTTACCTCCATTGTGTAGTTGCTGTTCTATTTGCTTTTGATAGTCAGGATCAATCACCCCATGCAGCACAGTAATTCCCTTCTTTGCCTTTTGATTCAGAGCATGAGAGGCCCAAAGTAGCCAGGTGGCAGTCTTAACTTCCAGTTCAATGGAATAGCTGTTGTGCTTCCTGGTGGAAACACTCTCCTTTTGGAGCTAAGACCTATAGACCAACATTGCTTAAAGTTGCAGGGACAGGAAGCAAAAATTTTCCTAGTGGATCATTAGGAGTAATAGTGAGTGATGCCACTCCCATTTCCACCACTTGATTTATGGACTTGTGAATACTAGTTATGGGAGAAACAGCACCATAGATTGGATGCTGATTTAGAACATACACAGCCTCCTGCAGAGCATTGCCCCAGCCCTGCAAGGTATTGCCACCTAATTGGTGTCATAATTGAGTCTTCAAAAGGCCATTCCACCATTCATCTATCCAGCTGCTTCAGGATGATGGGGAACATGGTAAGACCAATGCCCATTTCCACACATCATTTGCTGTAGAGTGGGTTCCTTGATCAGTAGCAATGCTGTTCGGAAAACATGACAGTGGATAAGGCATTTTATAAGTCCACAGATGGTAGTTTTGGCAGAAGCATCATGTGCAGAGAATGCAAACATATATCCATAGTCTGTGTCTATTCCAGTTAGAACAAATCGCTGCCCCTTCCATGATGGAAGTGGTCCAATGTAATCAGCCTGCCACGAGGTAGCAGGCTGACCACCTTGGAGAACTGTGCCATATTGGGGACTGAATGTGGGTCTCTGCTGTTGGCAAATTGGGCACTCAGCAGTGGCTGTAGCCAGGTCAGCCTTGGTGAGGGGAAGTCCATGTTGCTGAGCCCATGTATAACCTCCATCTCTACCACCATGGTCACTTAGTTCATGAACCCATTGGACAATGACTGGAGTGGATAGGAAAGAGGCTGACTGGTATTAACAGAAAAGGTCATCTTTTGATCTGCTTTTCAGCTAGCTACCTGAACAAACTCTTATTGTCTTTTCTAACTCCTCAAGCTTCAACATTGAATCCAGAGTCTTTGCTTAGTGGGCCCTCATGAATAAATTCAGCCTAATTCAAATTTATATTACTTCCACCATTATCCCACATCCTTAATATCCATTCTCACACACATTCCCCTGATTTCTGTCTATATAAATTGGAAAACTCATGCAATTCTTTTGGAGTATAGCATAATTCATCATGGGTAACAATTTGCACTTCACCTTTGGGGACTTGTTTGGACTTTTAGTCTAGTTATAGGTCTGGAAGAAAAGAGGGATGGTGGTAGTGAATAACAAGAAGGATTAGAAGTGTTTTGCAAGCCAATTACCTAAGGGCATTCTGTTGCAGTTTTATATGTTGAGACAGGTAGAGGTTAGATGGCAGACTCCTTGGGGGCAGACTGGAGATCCAGTGGCTGTTTCCTCAGGACAGTTTGTAAATAGGGAAGCTGTTTCCTCAGGGCAGAACATTATAGGTTTATCTGGCAAAGATTCAGCAGAATTTAGGGTTTCAATGTCCTCACTGCCATCATTATCAACATATATATTTCCATCCCAATTTTCAGGATTCCATTCCTTTCTAATCAATGCCCTCTCTTTAACAGCAAACAACCTGCAAGGTTGAGATTTTACTTGCCCTTGTAACTCTACTACTGGCACAATGAGACTCTGGGTCTGGTTTGCAGCGATCTCAAATCTGCAGCTGCACAAAACAGGATTTTCTTTCAGAGCACATATAGAAACTTTCATATGGTTTGTGTAGAACTTAAGTTGTAATATGAAGTTTTCAGCTCATCCCTTCCTTTTGAAGGAACACCAGCCAATATCACTGTACCTTTTAACTCCACAAAACTTTGTTAAGGTGTCAAAAACACTTTCATCCAGAGCCCCGCTTCTATTAGCATGGAAGTAGTCATATCCAGTGGTGATATTTTCCATATCTCTATTGCCAACTTACACCATGGATTATCAGTGGATTCTTGATTATTGGAAACATAACCATTAGTACCTTTGAATCCAATCAGAATACAAAGCCAATTGCAAAAACCCCAGAACCAATTCAGAAATCACATTTTTAAGATTCTGTTTCCCAAGAATCACTCCCATTACCAAGCTGTATTAGTCAGAGTTCTCTAAAGAAACAGAACTAACAGGAGATATCTGTAAATATTATGAGATTTTAGAAAATTGTCTCATATAACCATAGGGATACATGATTCCAATTTCTATTGGACAGGCTGCAAGCCATTAACTCAGATGAAGATACTCAGTGAGTTCCCCAGGAGAAGCTGACTGCCTGAAGTAGAGATGGGAATTCTCTCTTCTGACTGCTGAAATCAATTCTCTTTTTAAGGCCTTCAACTGGTTGATATTTCTCTCATCACTGAAGGCAATCTCCTCAGTTGATTGTAGATGTAATCAGCCATAGAGGCAATCAATTCACTGATGATTTAAGTCCATGAAATGCCCTCACGATTTGACCTGTGCTTGCTTGACCAAACACCTGGGCATCATTACCTGGCCATGATGACATATGAGCCAAATCATCTCACAGAAATATTTTTGCTTCATGGGATATGATTGCTAATTAAAGCAACTTTTAAAATGAATTTTTTTTCTCACACAACAAAGGATATTGAAAGTAGTGCTTGCTATTATCAGTTTGGTATTTCAATTAGCTAGGCCCTCTAGATAAGCATCTCTTTGATTTTCTTAGTTTATCCCTTAGTGTAAAAGGATGGGTATTGCAACTCCGCATCACATACTTTTACAACTCCAGATTTAAAATAAAAGGAGGGTATGGGGGCTGAGGAGAAAATTTGACTTTTTATAGCAGAGATGAAGATATTTCCTATAAATCTATCAGCAAACAACTCCTTTCACCTAATTGAACAAAATTCAGTAATGACTACCTAAAATAGAAGTGAGGTCACAAAATGAATTTCTGGCAAAGAGGAATATGGGTTATCATGTAACTGGGTGTTTTGGTACCCAGAATACATTCAGACTCACCTAATAAAGATGGAAACAACAGATGAAAGTTGGCAACTATCAGTGTCTCCATAATTTTTCAGAGTATATCTGTTTTCATAATAATTTAATTTTCATTGTGTCTTCCCATGAAACTCAAAGCTGTTTGAGATCAAAGACTGGGACTGACTTGCTATTATCCCACAATACATCATGTATAAAAGTGAAACACAAGGATCACCTAACTCAAGACTTTTTCAAAATTCAAATTTTACATAGGAATGTTAATGGGCATGAAGATAATATACTTAAACCAATTGTTCTTGGCTGGGGACAATTTTGTTCTTCAAGGGGCAGTTGGCAATATCAGGAGATATTTTTGAATGTCACAACAGGAGGGGGGACATACAATTGGCATATTGAAGGTAGCAGCCAGGAATGTTGCTAAATATGCTACAATGCACAAAAAGTCTCCTATACAGACAACTTGTCTGGTCCACATTGACTTGGCAGCTGGTCCATGTCAGTAGTGCTGGGATTGAGAAACCTTGGCTTGAACTTATTTCACTTAACATGTAATATTCTGAAAAAGATGAAACAGCTTCAGCAACCACATTTCTTATTTGCCCTTCACTACTCTTCTACCATCTGCTGGCCTAAAGAAAGAAATTAAATAGATGCTTCATGGAAAGGGAGGATACAGAATATGCACCACTGTTAAAGAAAAAGCGAGCTCCTTTTTTATCCACAGGAAATTCCATTTCCTATCCAAAAAGTTAGGCTTAATAGAAAAAAAAACCAGAATAATAATAGTACTTTTGTGTTCTGGGACCCATAAATTTATACATTATTGATACCAAGCAAAAGTGGGCTCTTTTCTCCCAAAGGATCTTTAAATCCAATTCCTGAGACACCGGGGTTTCAAAGAGAGAAAGAGTTTATTTGGTTGTACAAGCAATGTAGCACAGTGGTCGCATGGCCCAAAACTGTCTCCCTGATCTTCAGAAGTTCTAATATTTTATAACATCAGGGTGCTAATGAATAACTGAGGTGGAGCTGGTCACAGTTTAGTTCATTAATAAACTATAAGAGGCTGAACAAAATAGGGGTGGGTACCAAACCAGGGTGAGTCACAAAGTTACAGTCTTTATCAGGAGTCAAGGTTCTGGGATAGGAAAGTACAAAGTAGAGGTCAATCACAAGGTTTTCATATGGATATTAAACAGAGGTGGGTGGAGTGGTTACCATCCCAATAGTAAGAATACACAAGGGTGAGCCTAATCTATACACAAGAGTAAGATCAATCTAGAATTACCATCACAAAGGTAAGCACACACAAGTTTGAAGTTAAGTCTAGAGTAACCACAAACAGGGGTGAGACCACTCTAGCTAGATTCAGTAATTTCAGGTATTAACCTTGCTATTTTATAATACAAAAGCATCCATATAATGATTTAGTAATTGTAATTATTTGTTAATTTTTAACCCTCAGTTACATTATGGTTAATGTTAATTCATCATTATATTCACTAGCAATAATCAACAAGAGTAATAAATTACTAGTTAATAAATACCAAGGAATCTTAGGATGGTGAGCCCCCGATAAGACTAGAAGCTTTGCAAGAAATATCTATATAATGTTTTTTTGTTTTTTTAAATGGGTGATTCCAGTTATCCTTGATTCTAAGGAGCTTCCCTGATAGTATTATTTTCCTATGGCTACTATAATAAATTAACCAAAAAAAATGATAGCTTAAAACAACAGACATTTATTCCATTACAGTTCTGGTGACCAGAAGTCTAAAATCAGGATATTGGCAGAACCATGCTATATCTGCAGGCTCTAGAGGAGACATTTTCCTTACCTATTCCAGTTTCTGGTGGTTATTTGCAATTCCTAGGCTTCCTTAGCTTGTGACTACATCATTCCAAGCTCAGCTTCTACCTTCACATCACTGTCTTCTCTGTGTGTCTGCTCTCTGTGTGTCTCATAGGGACACTTGTCACTGGATTTAGGGCTCTCCTGGATAATCTAGGATGATCTCATTTCAAGATCCTTCACTTAAGTATGTCTAAATAATTATGTCTAAAATATCCATTTTCCAATTAAGGTAACATTTACAGATTCTAAGGATTTGATGTGGATATCTTGTAAGGGGACATTTTTCACCCTACCACAATGATTATTTGAGATTTGATTTTCATTTTACTATTAGTTTCTCAAAGATTCCAGGCCTCAGTCACTTCATAGTAGCAAAATTAATTCTGATTTATAATAATTTGATTTATAATTTATAATTTTGGTTTATATGCTACTTAGCTATTAGTTTTGCAATTCTATACCATTAGTTGAATTGCTATAGGTATACTTTTCCTCTTTTACGTAGCTCTAAAAATCTTGTTCATGCACTGTTAATGTAGCTGGATTATTCTTTCATATTAACAATATTATGCAGAGTTTAAAAAGTAATCTAGGTCCCTGTTTCCCGATGCTGTCGTAGACATCCATTATGGCAGATGGGCTATCTCATTAATGTCCTTTATACTCTAATCTCCCTTTTGGCTAAATTTTGTGTGTGTGCGTGTGCATTTTTTGAGAGGGAAAGAGGATCAAAGAGAAATTATACTTTCTAGAAACAGAAGAGCCCTCTAATTTCTCTTCCTAAACTGTATACCTGTGATTTAAACACAGATATTCCTGATAAGAGAATATTTGTTCCAAGGTGGTTTAATTATTGTTTACACAGCATAAACACCTTTCTTTTCAGAATCTTTTTATTTGTCCCTCCATTGTTTCTTTTCCCAATTTCTCTTCTCTCAGCATCTTGTGTCTGCCCTGCCCAGGTTGACTTTGCTATCCTTAACTTTTTTTAGTATGGGAAAACATTAAGTAGAAGCAAACTTTTCTCACAATAATCACCTGCCTGAACCACTCTGTGATTATTTATTTGAGGGTGGTGGAATGATGTAGGTTTTTGAAGAGTCTCAAAGAGAAAACCACCATTTTAAATCTAGTCATTATCAGACTGAAAGCTAAATACTTTTGCAATTTGCATGAGGAAATGTCTCTGGGAATTTTCTTAATAAGCATCTGTGTCAGTCTTGCCAAAGGGATGCCAATGCAAAGTACCAGAAATCTTTTGTTTTTAATAAAGGGTTTTTATTTGGGGTAAAAGCTTACAGTACCAAGGCCATGGAAAGTCCAACTTAGGTGCCATAAGAGATACTTTCTCACCAAAGTCAGCTGCCACGTGTTGAAGCAAGATGGCAGGTGATTTTTTATGGGTTTCAGCCTTCCCCTCTGGGCTTCCTCTTCCTCTTGAGTCGGGGTTCTTAACAAGGGATCCATGAACTTGAATTTAAATAAAAAAGAAACACCACATTTTTCTGTGGGAATGTGTTGGTGTGGGTGTGATATATTTACTAAATAATACACAGAATAGTATGGACTTAGTGAGGGGCCTGAGGTTTTCACCTGACTGGCAAAGGGGTCCATGGAACAAAAAAGATTAAGAACCCCTGTTTTTGAGGCTCCACAGGCTCAGCTTCTTCCTGATTTCAGCTGTAGGCTGGCATAGGGCTTGTCTCTCAGGGCTTCCTATATCAGTCTCAGCTCTCTACCCAAGGTCATGTGTAAGCTATCAGGCAAATGGTACGTCTCTCCACTGGGGCTTTAGCTGTTTGAGCCTTCTCCTTTCTGTCATGTGGCAGGATCAAAAAGGACAAAGTTCTCTCCTCTCTGTGTCCTCTTGTGTCAGTGTCTATTCATATCAGGACCATGAAGGGGGCTGGGACTCAACCTAAGTCACATCATACTGATGTAGTAGAATCAAAGCCCTAATCTTAACAGCTAATTTAGTCAAAGACATCTCAGGTGAATTTGATACAATCAAAGAGTATCATACTCAGAGGAATAGATTGGTTTACAAAAATTATTTCTCTTTTGAGGAGTCATAATATAATCTCAAACTGCCACAGTATCATTCTTAGATTTTGATAGTGTGCAGAATTTAAGCCACATACATTGCACAGCCATAAAACTATTTAGTGAAGTTCACATAACATGTTTCAAGCTTTGTATAAACTTGCAATTTGACTTAAGGGAGAGCAAACAAATAACTGTGGAAAAATATCTGTGCTCAAAATCAATAAGGGATATGCAAATAAGTTGCCTACATTCAGAAAACTTGCTTGCAGCTGAAGCTGGTGCCAGGTGACATTTGTCAATAGCAAGTAGAGAAGAGCAAATTTTATGAGAGGCAAGATGCTGACTGTTGGTTAGGTACATTAATTTGATTAGGAACACATGTAGCAATATGACATTCAAATCAATGTCAACTACAGATGAATAATCACTAAGCTTTATTAGGCATTTATTTTGTGCCACATAATACAACAGAGTTTAGCACTATCAAGACCTTCACTTGTCAGATGGGGAAACTGACTCCTGGAAAAGTTAGTTCCTTCATTGTGGTAAAAAGCTTTATATTTTTTACAAATATTTTAAAATATGTTTCCTCTGGGGTTATCATAGCATGCAAAATGTTAAAAATGATTTAAATCATGGTTGAATTTCAATTGCCCAAAGGAATTTCAAAAAAAAGAAAATGAATATTTCCTGACAGTCTAAAATATTTGCAGCATTGTGCTTTTTTAAATTTTTTGTTGTTCATTCTATTGTTTTTCTCTTTAAGAAAATACTACAAAAAAGGATATAAGCACAAGTAAAATACACAAGGAAAGAATATTATCTGAATAAAAGATGAAGTAAAAATTTGCACTTTTTTCTTTTTTATATAAACTTTGATTTTGTAGCTAATAAAATGTGGTAAAAAAACAAATAAGTACACATACACATACAAACTCTTAGAATTACTGCAGATTTTTGGGGGGGTGAATTACACAAAAGGTTAATTGGATTGCATTGGGAAGACATAACCTAAACAGGCAAAGAAGTTTGTTCTGGTTTGTTAGCTTGCAAGCAGATATTTTTTTATAAAAGGGTACATTTTAAAAGAACTGAGAGGGAGTTATGTGCAAAAATTCTGTTCATGTCTAATAGGGATTAGTGCTAATACTTCCTACACAACACTTGGGAATGCACCCCTTTCTGCTTTAGATATTGTTCTCTTGGAAGGAAATGTAACATGGTAAGAGGTGGTTATTTGTAGAAAAAGACATGGCTACTAATAAAAGCCTTAGCAAAACTGATAATTTTCAAATGAAAATAAATAAATAGATAAATGTACATAGATATAGAGATGATAGATAGATAGATAATAGATAGATATAAATACGGATTATATACCCCATTGTAGGTTGCTTTGAAACAAATAAACCTAAAACCAAATGAAGATTTCAGATTTGATGAGATGTCAACAAATATTCAGAAAGCTGATTTTCTTTTCACAGTTCTTGCTTTCTTAGACCCCCTTATGATATTATCTTGGAATGAAGTATGGTAGATACTGTATAAGAATGGTGGTACAGTAAGTGAAACTCTAGTCAGTGACCCTAAGAAAAAGTAGCTATTTACATTAGTCTATACCCAGTCACTCATTTTTACAAAAGAATAATGATGTCAGGAACTACAGGACTTCTGTTGAAGAGACTCTGGTCAAAAGCAAAGGGCATTTGATAGTTAAATCCAAGGAGGAGGTAGGAAATGAATAAGGACAAATAAGAGAACACGATTATTTGATTGTGGATGAAAGACTAGAGCACACAATGCCATACAGATTAACAAACCAAAGGTGCTTGCATTCCTTCTAAACTGTAATTTCCTGAGAACAAAAAGGCCTTTACAGGGTGTCTTCAAGTCATAATGCCTACTAATTGCCCCATGATAAAAGTAAGCTTCCTGCTTCTAATCCTAAACCTCCTAACGTATTTCTGTGAATATACTTTGTGAATGTGTTCACTCTATTTTCCTTATGATAAGGCACTCTTGGAAGTACCACAACTTTTTTGTATGCATCTATATTTAAGAATAGACAGATCTAATCAAAACAAGGAATAAATGCATTAGGAAACTTCTTTAAGTGTAAAGAATTATTTACATTTTAACTTGGCCAATCATTTAAATCATGCATTCATGGAGAGACTTTTTAAAATAAAAGCTTTCTGATTTAACACCTGATAAAATGCCAATATATGCAATAACCAGAGCATGACATTTTGGAAAACAAAGACACATTACAGGCTTCAAAGGCTTTGAAAGGACCTAAATTCGGGAGATAAATTTTTATATGGATCTGACATATATTTCAGGATCCAGTGCTTTTCACTCAATAATGTTAAAGAGTACAACTTATCTATGTGAACCCATATACTTGATATTTGTTAATAAAATATGGAGGTAAGCAAAACAAAATTAACAAAAGACAATTTTTAAAAAACATATATATACTCAACTCTTTTTAGCAGTTGCTGCTGGTAAGTTAATAAAGATTTTATAATCAGGCCTATTGTAAAGTCAGTGAAGTATACATTTCCCTTTAGGGAAGAAGGTTCACTTTTCCCCTTTATTATCCCAGATCTCAGACATATCTTTTTTGCCAATGGTAAGTATCCTCCAATGTATAATTGGCTTCTCTTCCAAATTGTCACATAGTTGTCAAATCAGTATAGACTCATAAATATTTATTTCATACAATTGTTGTAATCTAATACTCTTTTATTTCCTTGTTGCTCAAATTGCTCCACATTTGCCATTGGGAGTTCTTTCAATTGACTTTTATGTCTCTTTGATATTATTATTTGATATTATTATCACTTTTTGTCACCTCAAGATGCTCCAGGCTCATCTTGTATATGCCCTACCCAGTTTTAGGATCAGCCATTTCTCTATTGAAAAAGGGTATTTTAAAACAGACCTGGGGGCTAGGTGTATTCAGTGCTACAGACGTGTCTTTTATGTCTAAGTTCTCTCATCTACCAGAGTGAAAAATATATATATTGTGTCTACAAACTCACATACACTAACATATCTATACTTTTTTTTTAATATTATAGATCCATTTGTATGTATACCTCTCTCATCTATGGGTGAGGTGTATGTATTTCTCTGGCTTATTTCAAGGTTATCTCTTGTCTTTGTTTGCAGTTTGAATATGATACATCTATGTGTTTATTCTTTGTTTTTGTTTCTTTGTATGTATCCTGTTTGATATTCTTTCACCCTCCTGGATCTGCTGTTGGTGTCTGCTATCAATGATACCAAGCAAAGCGAGTTCATTTCTTCCTGATGCACCTTATAGACCAATTTCTGAGACACCAGGGTTTCAAAGAGAGAAAGAGTATATTTGTTTGTTCCAGCAAAGGAACACAGTGCCCTAGTAGCCCAAAATTGTCTCCCAGATCTGCATAAATTGTAATTTTTGATAACATCCATGAAGCAGGCCAGTTTAGGAAATGAGAAGACGAATCTAGGACCTGGTAGAAAAACACAGGCATGAAACACACAGCCATGGAAACCTCCCGAGGTTGCTGGAAGAACCCCGCAAGAACCCTCTTTTAGAACGGGAATTTGCACAAGATCAAGAAAAACCCTGGATATTCCCAAGAGGCCTTCTCATTGGGCCTCCCAGGGGAATTGATGGGTGGAGTAACCAATCAAAACTGCAAACAGCTGGGACTCCTCCCCTGAACATTAACCAGGGGAGGGGTAATTAATGGTTTAAAAAGCAAGCACAGATGTTAAATCATCCCTCTTTTGCCTTTTTACTCTCTGGCTGGACTAGCACACAAGTACACCTGAAACCCATAATCTGTTATTTTCTTTCTCTTCTCTCATTTTCTTAATAAACTACTGGCCTAACTAAACTGGCACATTCTTAAATTCTTTTTTGTAACATAGCCAAGAACCTAGAGAAAATCTGGCAACATATTTTGGTGAAGCCAGCCAGGAGAAAGAGGTATTGGTGTGTCTAAACTATGAGTTCCAGCCTATTTAATGACCTTTTTTTTTTTTTTACCCACTTTAGATGGATTTCCCTATAAGCCCCAAAGTACATAATCCAGGGCCGAGGGAGGGGGCTGGGGTGTGGGACCTCTCCATCTGACCCTGGCCAGGAGGGCAGGGGCACAGGGCACGGGCTTAAAGTAGGCCCCTGCCTAGACAGGGTTCCTGGGCCAGGCTCTGGGCACAGTGAAGCCGCCTTTTCCAGCTTAGATGGGGCGTCTCCATTCTAAAGCCCCGGCCTTGTTAGCACCTTGCTCCCAGTGCTGGCTGCCACTGCCATCTCCTGCTGTCACCCCTCTATGGCAGCAGCCATGGCAGAAGGCCGGGCTTGCATCTCCCCAACCATCGGAGCGTAACCAGCCTACCTTCCTACCGACCACACCCGGCTATGCAGTCTGGGACAGGATGGGGTGGGGGGGCGGGAGGGTGGCAGTGGGTGGGGCCCAGGTAGATGCCATGGGACGACCCGCATTCTCTTTCCCAGGGTGTCTCGGACCAGGGGTTGCGTCCATAATTCAACCTTGACTCCACCTTTAATCTTCCTATTTCCTACTACTGCATTTCTCATTTTGGGGTTGTAAAATGCTTTAGAATGTTTTAGAAACTGAAGATGCATATGCTAGTGAACTTTTGGTTCTACCCATTATGAGAGGAAGCTATTGCTGCAGGGTCCCCAAGGCTGGGGGCTGGAACAATTGATCTCTAATGTCTTAATGGGCCCTTGATGTCCGGTTTAGCTGTGAGATTCCCAGGTAGAGCCACAGAATAAGACTGCTTCTGAAGACCTCTGTAAGAACAGGTAGAAGAAAGAGGGTTTCAAGCTCCCTTTCCAGGAAAAATCACCTGCACACCTTGGTAGCTTTGGTCCAGAATCTAGTATGGGTGTCTCCCAAGTCTAGGTTGCCCCGGAAATGCCTGGCAGCAAGGGCTCTGATTCCTGGGATGGTGGGAACCAGAGCAAAAACTACCTACGTCCCGCAAGACTTAAGTGGCTTGAGTGCTTCAGTTTGGAGAGTTAAAAAAAAAACGTTTAGTCAGACTTGGACCCTGAGACACTAGGTCAGCTGACTAATAAAATTGTTTTAGTTGCTTGGTTAAAACTATTTGGTTAAAATTGTTCTAATTGCTTGGTTAATAAAAGTGCTTCTTTATTCTTCCTAGAATAATGGGCATGGTCTCTAGCCTACCAGCAGACTCCCCATAGGGGTGTCTTCCCAGAAATCGGGAAAACTTGCCTATTCCTGGTCTACATGGCCACAGTGTAGCCGAAAGCAGCCTTTGTATGGGATCCTGAATTCTAGTTAAACCAGTGTACGAGAGAAAGAGAGATAGATCTGAGGACCAAAAACCACTGGTCATGTCTCCTAAGAGATAAAGAGATGTACCTCAAACTTCCATTAACTCCCTTTTAGAAACAGCCTCCTTAAACTCATTTGTGCCTAATAAGGGGAGTGAATGGGGATCAAGATGTAAGCTGTTTACTAAACCTTCTCATATGCCATCAATTAAGATTAAAAATTTCCTAGAAAGTGCTACGAGTATAAAATTCTTTTCTGTTTTAATCTGTGCTTAACTTTGTGCTTAACTTTTAAATCTGTGTTTAACTTTGTCAGTCTGCTTGTGCCCAGGAAATCAAATTTGAGGTTTGCCTGTTACAAATTGGATAATGGTGAAAGGTAACCTAAAAATGAGTATTTAAATGTCAATATTGTCTTGCAATTGGATTTGACATATAAATCACAAATGGAATTGGTCCAACTGCTAGAAAAGCAGAAAAACTTAACAAAGCTGTTACTAATAAAATTGTTTTAAGTTGCTTAGTTAATAAACAGAAGTACCCAAATTTTTTTTAAGTGGAAACTTACTAGAAGCTGTAACTAAGAGTTAAGATCACTATATAGATGCCTTTATATCATAAAACAGCAGAAGGATAATATATGAAATTTCTATAACTGAGTGGATTTAGCCTAGACTTCAGCTATTGTAATGGTAATCTCCACTAATTTACCTTTGATCATGGTTGCTTCAGGTCTAGCCTCACTTGCTTATGGTTAATTCATAACAACTTCTACCCCCTATGGCTCAGAGGTTGAGACACCCCTGTCTCCTGTCCTTCCAGTGGTATTTATGATCCTGCTTTCTCTCGTGGCTTCAAGTGTGGACTAAATTGCTAACTCGTGGAATTCTCGACCCTTGGGGTTGAGCATCCACTCTTCTTGTCCAGCAGCCTCTGGAGTCCTGTTATCTCCGAAGACTGGGAAGTGGGGGAGGTGAGGCCTCCCACCTCTAGTGCTGGGGCTCCTAAAAGCAACAATCCATGAGAGAAACTAGATTCCATGAGACTTCAACGACCTCAGTGAGTCGTTGGAATTAGCACTAATTAATACTAATACTGGAATTAGTATTTTCATCTAAGTTCTGCCAAATCAAAATGGAAAATAAGCAAAGCTCTGAAGTAAAGGAAAATGTTGCAAATTGTATTTTAAAGCATTGAGAACTTTTTGGTTATAAGCCAATAATTCAAAAACAAAATTATTGTGCAAAACTGCATGGCCTCAGTATAAATTAGAAAACTAAATTGATATTAATGGCAAAAAGTAACTTCATAGCAGGAAAACCTGTCAGCAGCCACTTCAATCTGCATATTCAAGTGGTGGTAAGGAAAGATAATCTTGATTCCATTGAGAATTCAGTTTTCATAAAATAATGGAGAAAGTAATTTTTCCTGTGCTGCTAAAGTAAAATACCTGTTAATTAATGTCACTATGGTAAAGGTGTAAAAGTAAAAAGCAGAGTACTAAAATAGTTAAGTTCATTTTGATATGTTATACATTGCATTGAGAGTGTTTAGAAAGAGTATAAAAATTAAGAGATAGGCTTCAGTATTGCCAAACTTTCTAGTGCATTCAAACCAGGCCTTCAATACATTGCATTTTACCTCTCCATTTGAGTTATTGGCTAGGTTGGTCACTGACTCCTAAAACAATAAAGGTATCTACCACATCTCTGGTTGTGCTCCTGAAGTGGATGGAGAGTACATTGTAGTTTTGGACTCCTGCAGCAGCCAGTGATGGCTGGATATTGCCAGAGGTACAATGCACATTGCCTCTAGGTTAGATCTGTTTCATGGTGCCAAAGGACACCATGTACTAGCCCAATGGAATACTAGAACCTACCTTCCTAGCTTCTCTCTAGGGTCAACGATGCTGCAGCATGCTGGCTGTGTGTAGGGCATATCAAGTGGAGCAATGATCACCAGAGTACTGTGAATAGAACTTAAACAGCATTGGCATTATGGCCTGCTCCCATGGAGAGATAACATGTGATATTGCAAACCTGGAGCTTAAATATATTAAATTTTGGCTGAAAGAAAAATGTATGCATTGGTTAATGCATTGATTAGTATTAAGTTCTCTACCTATATGCCTGATGATTATGATGGTATCTTTTCTATTCTAGATCATATACAGAAGGATATTGAATATGTTAAAAATCCTGCTAAACTTCATTTTCTAAATAGTTAATGAATGTGCTTAACCCAGATCTCCCTCCTAGCCCTTATTCCAGAACCTGTCACACTCATACCTTGGGAAGGACTGGCAGATCCACATGTCCTGCTGCCAGATCTAAGCATTTCCCACCAGAAGGGAAACAGCAAACGAGGTGGCTAAGACCCACTTCAGCTTAGCCCCTTCAAGATGGCCTATGGGTAACCTTTCCTCACGCAGGACCTGGAAACCAGGTTCTGATCAAAATCTGGCAGGAGAACAAACCTCACTCACAATTAGAGCCAAAATGAAAGGAACCTTACTCTGTAGTTCTGATCACTCCCACAGCTATTAAAGTTAAAGGAATTCCCAGCTGGGTGCACTTATCTCGAGTGACACCACCTGCCCAAGGAAGTGCCAGCTCACCAGAAGCACCTGATAGGACGTACAAGTGCCAGTCATTGGACGGCCTGAAATATCTCTTCAAGAGACAAGGCTGAGTAGTGTCTGTGTCAGAACCAGCTGTTCCCTCTAACTGTAGCCCAAACATCTATTGCTAGGGGGAGGGCAAACCAGACACCCCTTAAGAAACCTTGTCTGTTTTCATTTCCTATAGTTTCTCCTATACAATAACTAAAAGGGCAGTGCCTCTTCTCGTCCCCCTCTTAGCTGTCTTAGGCATAACCACCACCATGGAAAACTGGGATTGGCAATTTATACCAAACCCCACTGCCTATTACAATCTTTCTCTAAAGCTGCCTAACAGCACAGAAGAAACTAGCCGTGCCTTAGAAGCTCTAAGACAGCAAACGGACTTTCTTGCTGCTGCGGTGCTGCAAAATCTCAGGGCACTTGACATGCTACCAGCAGCACAGAGAGGAGCATGTCTGTTCCTTAAAGAGGAATGTCGTCTTTATGTAAATCTCCCTGAAATAGTCCTAAACGGCATTCAAAACCTGCAGGATGAAGCCCACCAACTTCAGGAAGATGCACCTTTAGAGGCTCCTGGCCTTTTCTACTCTTGTGGTCCAGATCTTTTCAGTGGGACCATATATCTTAAAGATTCTAATTCAGTTTTTTTCTTCCAGATTCAACGCCTTATTAACCATATAGGGATTTCATCCAGCTCCACCCAGGGTGCCAGATTCGTCTTCCCTCAATGGCAATAGAGCAGCAAGAGGGTTTTATACCTTGTCAGGTAGGGTCTACTGTCCCTAACCAGGAGGAAGTAATTACAAAAAAATGCCCATCGTCCTTCAGCACCCCTTTAAGAATAAAAGTGCAAACCCTCTGACAGGCAAGTTGAAGTAGGCTAGTTTAGGGAATGAAAAGATGAATCTGGGACCTGGTAGAAACACACAGCCATGGAAACCCCCCTGAGGCTGCTGGAAGAACCCCACAAGTACCCTCTTTTAGAACGGGAGTTTGTCGAGATCAAGGAAAATCCCCTGATATTCACAAAGGGCCTTATCATTGGGCTCCCAGGGGAACTGATGGGTGGGGAGTAACCAATCAAAACTGCAAACAGCTGGGATTCCTCCCCCAAACATTAACAAGGGGAGGGGTAATTAATGGTTTAAAAAGCAAGCGCAAGAGTTAAATCCTCCCTCTTTTGCCTTTTTTCTCTGTCTAGACTAGCACACACGTACACGTGGGGACTTGTAATCTGTAAATCGCCCTTTTTGCCTTTTCTTTCTCTGCCTGGACCAGCCCATAAGTATACTTGAGACCCACAATCTGTTATTTTCTTTCTCTTCTCTCATTTTCTTAATAAACTACTGGCCTAACTAAACTTATATGTTCTAAATTCTTTTTTGTAACATAGCCAAGAACCCAGAAGAAATCTGGCAACTATCAGGATGCTAATGAGTAATTGGGGTGGAGCTGGCACAGGTTCCTTCATTAATAAACATTAAGGGGATGGGTACCAAACTTGGGTAAGAGACAAAGTTAAAATCATTATCAGACATCAAGGCCTCTGGGAGAGGGGCATACAAACAAAGGTCAGTTACAAGGTTTTTCATATGGATATTAAACAGAGGAAGGTGGAGGGATTACCATTCCAATAGAAATGTTCATAAACAAAGCTAAGATCCCTGTGGAATAATCATAGTAACAAGTAGAAGTGACTCTATACAAGGGTAAGATAATCATAATAGCAAGTAGAAGTGACTTTAGACAAGGGTAAGATCCATCTTAAATAATCATCACAATGGCAGGTTTTAGTTGGAAACAGCCATATATGAAGGGTGAGGTTGGTCTAGCTAATTTCAGTAATTTCAGATCTCAGTCTTTGGCTATTTTACAGTTGACTGGAAGTAAAAAGCATCTACATAATGATTTAGTAATCATAATTATTTGTTAATTCTTAACCCTTGGTTACATCAACTTCAAAATGTCCTTCCATTATTACTTCAACATTACTTCAAATATCTTTTCTTTTCCATTCTATCTTCTCCTTCTGGTATTCAAATATGCATATTGTAAATGCGGATTAAGAATTAACAAATATTATGATTACTTTATATTGAAAAATAGCAAAAGGCTAATATCTAAAATTATTGAAGCTGGCTGAATTGGTCCCACCCATGTTTATGGTTACTGTAGATTTAACCTTACCCTTAGGTATGCTTACTCTTGCGATGGTAATTCTACATTGAACTCATCCTTGTGTATGCTTACTTTTGGGATGGCAACCACTCCACCCATTTCTGTTTAATATCCATATAAAAGACTTTGTAACTGACCTTTGGTCTATATACCCATATCTCAAATCCTTGTGACTGACTATGGTTTACTACCCCATCCCTGTCCATATTGTTCAGCTCCTTAATGTTTATTAATGAAGGAACCTGTGTTCAGCTCCACACCAATTATTCATTAATACCCTGATGCTATAAAATATGAGAATTTCTGCAGATCAGAGTGGCGGTTTGGGGCCAGAATGCCATTATGCTCTATTGCTTGCACAGTCAATAAAACTTTTTCTGTCTTTGAAACCCCAGTGTCTCAGGAATTGGCTTTAAAGATGCATCAGGAGAAAAGTGCCTGCTTTTGCTTGGTATTAATATGTTATATCTTCCGAAATGGCCCAACCACGTTTCTTTCAGTCTTTATCTATTTTCATTTCAGTTTAGTTTGGGATGTTTCTATTGAAAAAATGTACAAGCTTACTGATTCTTTCCTTGGCTATGTTTAACCTACTGATAAGCCCATTGAAGGCATTCTTAATTGATGCTGCAGTTCCTGATTTCTAGCATTTCCTTTTGATTCTATCTTAGAGTTTCCATCTCTCTACTTATATTACCCAATCATTCTTGCATACTGTCAACTTTTCCTATTAGAGCCTGTTGGATATTGAATCATGTCCCCAATAAAAGACATATTTAAGTCTTAACCCGTGTTCCTGTCGGTATAAACACATTTGTAAATAGGATCTTTTAGACTGTTATTTTTAATTAAGGTATGGACTCAAGTAAATAGGCCTTCTCAAGATCCTTTTAAAATGAGGCCAATTTAAATCAGGGTGGGCCTTAATCTGTGTCTAAAAAGAAGAATTTAAGACAGTCAGCAGAAGCCAAAAACCAGAAATCCAGAAGTCAGAAGAAGCCAGACAAGAGAGATTGCCATGTGATAGAAGTTTGTCAACCTCAGAATTCTATTGATTTCAGAAGAAAGCATGGCCTTGCCAACATTTTGATTTTGAACTCTTAGCCTCAAAACTGAGACAATAACTTATGGTTGTTTAAGTCAACCCATTGTGTGATATTTAACATAATACCTCTGGCAAATTCAGGTATAGCTCTTAACATATTAATCATAGTTATTTTAATTTCCCTCTCAGTTAACTTCAAGATCCAAGTTATATGTAATTATGGTTCTGATTATTACTTTATTTTGATATATCTTGTAATTTTTTGTTGAAAGCTGGACATGTCCTCTTGCGTAATGATAACTGAGGCCTTTAATGTGAAGATTTATGCTAATCTGGCTATGAGTTAGGCTGTGTTTAATGTTTGCTAGTTAAAGTTTAGCAGAGGCTTTAGATTCCTCTATTGCTTTTGTTTTTGCCTCCTCTTGATTTTAGGCTTCTGAAGAACTCTTCCTAAGAAAGAGTGTGCCTTCTAACAGCACTACTTTAACTGTATCTCATAAATTCTGATTTATTTAGGTTATCATATTTTCAATTTTCTGAAATTCTAGTTTGTATTTCCTCTTTATCCTGAGTAAATTATATCTTTAAAAAAATTCTCAATGTGGCTTACATAACATTTTTTAATATTTATTATTATTGTACTGTGATAATAAAGTTTTATGTTATTTCTACCTTTTGGATTGTATTGAAGTTTTACCTGGCATAATATATGACCAGTATTTATAAATTTTCCATGTTCACTAGAGGATATTTATTTTTTATTCTTAAGGTGCAATTTTGGTATATATGCTTACCTTGATTTTGTTGTTTTGTTCTTCCATATACTTACCTATTTTTGTCCACTTGACCTGTGTAGGAATGAGAGTGATTTGCAAACAATAGTAAACACACTTTTATTATCACATATGTTCTATCTTCTAGAGGCAGGTGTGGAGTCTGTGTCTCTCCCCTTTTCCCTCTGACATTCCCTGTTCTTCCAGCAACTACCTTCGTGAAACTGGCTGTTATCTACTCAATCTTCAATTGGTTGGAAATGTTAGGATTAGTATTGAAGGATAATTTAGCCACCATGAATCCCAAACACCAATCTAACTATTAGGGGATAAGGGAATTCATTCTCTGAAAATGATAATTTTCAATGTAATTTAAAAGTAAAATGTTGATAGGATAGTTGTTAAGACTGTGTTAAAAATACATTTGGGGAGGACCATGAAACACTAAGAGAAGTAATCACAATATAGTGCCTCTTTGTAGTGCTCACTGTACCACCAATTGAAAATATGTTCTCACCAAGCCCACATTTAGGCTAATGTTGTATAATCATAAATTCTGGAAACTCCTCTAGTTCCAAAGTTCATATTTAGAAAACTCAATAGAAAGTCTCACTTTGTATTCAGGGCTAAGATTTATCTACAAACACATTTCATACCAAAATGATTGAAAGTTTGAGTCAATATGTGCTGGATGAAAAGTAATAAAGGAGCTTCTACAGATTAACCATTATCTAGCTTTTCTGTGCCTGCCACACAGCAGTGTTAAATAAGTGGTAATTACTGTAATGAACACTTGTTCTAAGATATTCAGAAAGAGATTACATTCTCACATGCCCATTTTGCTCTTTGTTAGCATAACTGGCAAGAGGTTTAATACTAGAATAAGTTACATAAGTTAAAATCGTGCTTGGGGAATTTCTAAAAAAATTATTTAACCATAGTATTAGTTTCTTAACAAAAATTATGTTAAATCAATTAAATATTAAAACATTCCATTTTTGAGTTTATGATGTAAATATTTTTTTCTGTGAAGTCTCCAGGTTACCTCTGACATGATGTCATTCTAAAAATCATGGTTATGACATTTTACAGAATGAAATTTCTGGAAATATTTACTTCAGGCATATTTCAGTCAGGGCCCAATCAGGAGAGAGGAACCACAAAATAACTGACCAAGGAAATTTTAATATAAAACATTATTAAGTATAACGTGAGATAGGCATAATGAGGGATTGGCTACTAAGAAGTAAAGGAAACACTAAAGAATTTGAGAATAACAGATATAAGGAGGAGCCTCTACCCCTAGGTCTGAGATAGAGGCCAATGAACAGGTCCCCTTAGAGCTGAGATATAGATTTTGTAGAGGGCAAGGTTGGAGCTTACTGAGCAGCGGAGAAGTCTGCTATGCTTGTGGAAATTTCTGGAAATCTGACTTCTAGAACTTTGTTGAATTCCATCTTTTTGGTGCTGTCGATATCCCTTCATAGAGCGGTGTCTTACAGGAGGCACACAATTATGAAACTTCACAAGAATGTGCTGGGAGAAGGTGCTATACACTGAGGTCTGCTGATATCCACATACTACAAGAGTGAGTTGCTAGAGAAGTTTCCTGTGCTCCAAGAACTTGGCCACTGAAGAAACACTCATATCACAGGAACCAGATGCTTGAGTAGCTGCCTACAATGTTGGAGTCCAGCACTGAAGTCAGGTGTTGGGGCAGACGTTAGCTCTGCATGAGCTGGATGGTGGAGAATCTGCACATGTTGCAGAATCTAGAAGCTAGAAAAGCTAGAAAGTACATAATAAACAGAAGAAGAACCATATTCCTTCTGCAATGTCCCTTAAGTACTCTCTACAGAGAAAGCATATTACACCAAATAAAAAAGGAACAATATTTAAAGGGATCATCTACATTTCTCAGAGCTGGAAATGAAGGGAGAATTTGGAGTTGAGAGGTAATAAATTATTAACTGGAATGGAAGACAAATTTTCCGATGACTCAATTATCATTTATCTTAAGAAATAAAGTTGTCTAGTTAACTCTCCAATTTTATTCTATAATTTAAATAAATGCAGACTTGAAATTGTGATATGACAAAACATACTAGGAGGTATGGGAGCTGACAGAAAACAGTTCAGTCTTTCTCTGTTTCTTTCTTTTGTTATCTATTTCTTCTTTCCTTCTTTCATTTTGTTTCTTCTATTTCCCTCTCACACAATACATGAGTAAATATGCACAGCATTCAACTTCATAATCTATTTTCTTTCTGTTTCTTCTAAGGTAAGGATAAGATATTCAGGTCTTGGTTTTATTGTTTAGTCTATGCTGTCAGGATTTTATAAGGTCTGATTGTTGGAGGACAGGAATAGGAAGCTCCAGAAATCAGTCCACCTACCAAAAATTATTGAACTGGCAGGAACTGTCTGAATCAACTATTTTGAAACTGGTGTCTAGTGGAACAATGTGCAACATCCAAAGAAGAGCTGGAGATAGAAGCTGGTAAATTGCAGTAAATATTGGTTACTTTCACTCTCTGGGCAGTGGCTACCATCCTTATCCCCCAACTGCATGACAGGCAGCAATTGGACTACAGCCTGGGCTCCTGGTGTAGCTTGCTGGTATCAGGGTGGGATATAAGGAACTAGTTGTCCAAGACCCAGGGGCATTTGGTCTGATCTGATCACTACTTTTGACCAGCTACTGCAGATTGCTGGGGGAGGGGAGGAGCTCTGAGGGTGGCCATTTTTCCAACATTCCTCAGGCAAAAGTGGCAGGAAGAGTCTTAAAGAGGCTGTACCTTTAATTTTTCTCTTTTCTCTTTCCTTATCCACTTGGGAGGAAAAATAATTTGGAAAAGTCACAAATTGATGGCTTCAGCCCTCAAAAACAACCTAGCAATTCTAGAGGAGTGCAAGGACTATATTTCTAAATTTATAACAGTATAATACTCTGAATGTCAGTTCTCAACAAAAAATTACAAAACACACAAAGAAATGAGAAAGTATGGGTCATTCACAGTAAAAAAGAGATTGCCAGAAACAGTCACTAAGGAAGCTTATAAACTGGAATTATTAGTCAAAGATTTTAAATCAACTGTCTTAAATATGTTCAATGGCTAACAGAATCCATTTACGGAGAATTAAAGGAAATTAGGAAAATGTTGTCTGAACAAAATAAATAGATGGAAATTATAGAAAGGAACCAAACAGAAATATTGTAGCTGCAGAGTACAATATTTGAAATGGAAAAAAAAAATTCCTTATATGGATCCATTAGCAGATTTGAACAGGCAGAGGAAGGGGTCAGCAAATTTGAAAACAAGCCAACTGAAATTATTGATTGTGAGGGGCAGAAACAAAATCGAAGAAAAATGAACAGAGGCTTAGTGGCCTGTGGGACGCCATCAAGCATACCAATATATGACTCATCAGAGTTTCCAAAGGAGAAGAGGGTCAGAAAAAGAAGAGGTAATGGTTGAAAACTTCCCCAATCTGATGAAACACATGAATATACATATCTAGGAAGCTCAACAACTCCAAGTAGGATAAACTCTAAGATATATACACCAGGGTAATTATAGTGAAATTGTCAAAATCCAGAGACAAAGAGAAGACCTTGAAAGCAGCAGGAGAGAAGTGACTTGTCACATACAAGGAATCCCCAATAAGATCAACAGCAGATTTTCCATCAGAAACTGTGGAGGCCAGAAAACAGTGGGGTGGCATATTTAAAGTCTTTGAAGAAAAAAAAAAGGGGTCAACCAAGAAGTTTGTATCCAGCAAAACTGTCATTCAAAAATCAGGTAGCATTAAAGACATTCCTAGATAAACAAAAGTAGGAAGAGTTAATTATCACAAGACCTTCTCTTTAAAAAAAGCTAAAGGGAGTTCTTCAGCCTGAAATACAAGGACGTTAGACAGTAACTAAAAGACATAAAAAAACATAAAGAATATTGGTAAAGGTAACTTCATAGGTAAATATAAAACCCTGTATTATTGTACTTAGGTTTGTAATAGATTCCCTCCCCATATGATGTAACAGGAAAATGTGTAAAATAACATTTTAAATCTATGTTACTAAGCATACAATGTATAAGTACATAACCTGAGACAATAACAATATAAAGGGGAAGGGATGGAGATATATAGGAATAGAGTTTGGATACTACTGAAACTAGATTGGTACAAGTAAAAATAGGTTGCCATTAGTTTAAGAAATTCATTGTAATCACAAAGGTAATCACTAAGAAAATAACTAAAAACATAGAGAAAAGAAAAGAAGGGAATCAAAATGGTACACTACAAAAAAAGTGACTAAATATGAAAAACAGCAGTAATGGCGTAGAGTAACGGAGGAACAAAAACCATACAAGACATACAGAAAACAAATAGCAAAGTGACAGAAGTATATCCTTCCTTCTCAGTTATTACCTTAAATGTCAAGGATTAAACTCCCCTACAAAAAGGCAGAGGCTGGCTGATTGGATACAATGTTTTTGATTTTACATTGAAAGCACAAGTAACAACAACAGAAAATAGACAAAATGGCCTTCATTAAAATAGAAAAAAAAAAGTAACAAAGTAAATTGTCAAGAAAATGAAAAGACAACCTAGAGAATGGGAAACGTATTTGGAAACCATATATCTGAAAAAAGTTTGATATCCAGGACATACAAAGAATTCCTACAGCTCAAAACTGAAAAGACAAAATAACCCAATTGAGAAAATGGGCCAACGACTTGAATAGACATTTCTCCATAGAAGATATTCAAATAGCCAAGAAGTATATGAAAAGATATTTAACATCATGAGCCATTAAAGAAATGCAAGTTAAAACTATAATGAGATACCACGTCACACCCACTAGAATAGCTATTATTAAGAAAAACGGAAAATCACAAGTGTTGGCAAGGATTTCAAGAAACAGGAACACTCGTATATTGTGAGAATGTAAAAGGGTGCAGCTTCTGTGGAAAATGGTTTGATGGTTCCTCAGAATGTTAAATATATAATTAGCATATGACCTGGAAATTCCATTCTTAGGTATATACCCAAAAGAACTGAAAGCAGGAATCAGAGAAATATTTCTATAAAAATGTTCATTACAGCATTATTCACAATAGCTGAAAGGTGGAAGCAACACAAGTGTCCATCAACCTATGAATGGATAAACAAAATGTGGTATAGCCATACAATAGAATATTATTCAACCATAATAAGAAGTAAAGAGCTGGTACGTGGGAAATGTAGAGCTACTTCTAAATGAGTATGAGTTTTGGTTTGGGATGAGGATAATAGTCTGGAAATAGTGTTGAAAGTTACACAGTATTGCCAATGTACTTAATATAAAAAAATTGTCCATTTAAAATGGTTTAAATGATATTTATGTTATATATATTTTGTCATAATAAAAAAGAAATGGGGGAGCCAATTTGGCTCAGTGGTTGAGCACTGGCTTCCCACATACAAGGTCCCAGGTTTAATCCCCAGCTCAGGTTCTTACAAAAAAAAAAATGGAAATGAACTAAATCTGTTACAATAATAACAAAAATAAACACGTAAATTTATAAACTTCAGATAATAAAATTAAAAATTTTTGCCAAAATTTTACAGTCTGTGTTATGTATTTAGCTTTTTAAAATTTAGAACTTATTTAAAGAAGAAACATGATTTTTAATGATTTCCACTAGAACCTATTCACCAGCCCTTCAGATTCATCACCTCTGTAAAATTTTTTGCCACTTAGTAGGTCAAGTAGGAGGCATATAGTAAAATTTGCTTATCTAGCTTCAGTTATGTTTTATCTTTATTATTTTCTTGTATCTACAGACATGGATTTTCTTTCCTAAAGTGGTGGCTATGCATAAAGAAGAATTATTAAATAGCAGGATTTCAGCTAATATATATGTAGACTCTAAAATCAAATTATCCCATACTAAAATAGGGAATTTGAATGTGGAAAATGGATAATAATGCTAAACTAGATTCTGTTTTTCTGCAGGTTCTACTTGTTAAAATAATTTTGTTCATAACTAAACAATAGAATCACAGATTATTAGTCCTGCTAGGAGCCATTTATATCATCTAATATAAGCATGCTTTCTTAGGCTAAAGTAACTGAAGCCCAGAGAAATATTTTCTAACAATGAAAATGGTCTGGGGTTTGCAACAGGGAATTGAGTACATCTATTAATATCTGCTCTTTTTGACGTCCAACTGAAATTTAAAAAAAAAAAGAATTTGTAATACATTGCACAGTGGCTTAACCCAATCAAATTTTATTTCTGAATTGTACAATGTCCAATATGGATGTTCCTGCTTAAGGGTCAGGCTTTTTTCTTTTTATCATTTTGATTATTTTAAATTTAAAAAGTTGCATGTTTATAGAAATATCATGCAGAAAATGCAGAGCTTCCATATATCCAATTCACATAAACATTCTCTCCTATTATTACAACTTTACATTAGTGTGGTGTTGGGGGTAGTTTTGATTATCTATTCATGGAACTCATGTCTCCTTCTGCTTTGTGGCCCTGTCATCTCCCAGAGCCCAGAAATCCTGGGTTGTGTCTTATGCTTCTGCCAGGCATAAAGGAAGAGAGAACATGTAGAATTCAAATATATTTGGCAAGCAAATGCTCTATTAATATTATTATTATGTCATCTTTATAAATGTCTGTATATGTTATATATATATATATATATATATATATAGTCATATTATACTTGATGTTTTAGGTATTATATCTATCCTAGTGGTTAGAACTAAAATTATATTATTCTTTCCTTTGTAAAGATAAGGTTTGTTCCAAATCTGGCTGTGGCCATCAAATATTGAAAGCAAGATAATTTTTTAAAATTTAATATTATGCTTACAAAGGTATTCGAATGAATAAAACAAAAAGGAGTTTGCTTCAACTACATATTTCCACCAAGTTTTTACTTTATAAGAGCTGGCAAGAACATAACATTAAAACTGATATAGACACAAAGAAAGCATAAAAGAAAGAAATAAAGATTTGAGCATAAATAAATAAAATTCAGAACAAAAAACAATAAAGAGAATCAACAAAATCAAAAGCTGGTTCTTTGAGAAGATCAACAAAATCAACAAACCCTTAGCTGGACTGACAAAGAAAAAAAGAAAGAACATGTAAATAAATAAAAATAAGAAATGAGAAGGGGGACGTTACCACTGACCCTGCAGAAATAAGAGTCATAAGAGGATACTAAGAACAACTGTACACCAACAAACTAGACAATTGTAGCTGAAATGGACAAATTCCTAGAAAGACACAAACAACCTAGACTCACCCTAGAAAAACAGAAGACCTCAACAAACCAATCACAAGTAATAAGATGTAAAGAATCATCAAAAATCTCCCAAGAATGAAAACCCCAGGACCAGACGGCTTCACAAGTCAGTTCTACAAATCACTCAAAGAAAATCTAATGCCAGTCTTACTCAAATGTTTCCAAATATTGAACAGCATGGATTGGTACTGTGGCAGTTGGAGATTATTTATGAATCCCAAAAAGAGAAAGTATATGTTTGTAAACTAATCTATTCCTCTCGTGTGATACCCTTTGATTGCATTAAATTCAGCTGTCTTATTAGAGTGCCTGGTAAGATTAGAGCTTTTTGATTCAACTGCATCAGTAAAGTGTGACTCAAGTTGAGTCCCTACCCCCTTGCTGAGTCTGATATAAATGTATACTCACACAGGAAGATACACAGAACTTTGCCATTTTTGGTCCTGACATGTGACAGAAAGGAAAAGGCTCAAACAGCTAAAGCCCCAGGGAGAAGTGGACCATTTGCCTGATAGCTTACAGCTGACCTTGGGAAAAGAGCCAAGACTGATATAGAAAACCCTGAGGAAGCCCTTTTGCATACAGCTGAGATTAGGAAGAACTTGGGCCCATGGAGTCTTAAGAGGAAGAGGAAGTCCAGTGGGGAAGGCTGAAACCCATCAGAGATAGCCCGCCATCTTGCTCCAACATGTGGCACCTACTTTGGTGAGAAAGTACCTCTTATGGTACCTTGAGATGGACTTTCCCCAGCCTTGGGACTGTAAACGTTTATCCCAAATAAATACCCTTTATAAAAGCCAACAGATTTCTGGTAACTTTGCATCAGCAGCCCTTTGGCTGACTGATACAGGTACCAAATTCATTTTATGAAGCCAATATCACTCTAATACCAAAGACAAATAAAAATACTAGGAAAAAAGAAAATTACAGACCAGTTTCACAAATGAATATTGGTGCAAAAAATCCTCAGTAAAATACTTGCTAACCAAATCGAAAAGCACATTAAAATAATTATACAACACAAACAATACTCAAACCTATATGTGATGCAGGAGTTTTTAGGTGTACTTCCAGAGACTGTATCCTCTGGCCCCCCTATGTGCCAGCTGTACCTGGAATCTCAGTGGAGCTGCAAATCCTACCCTACAGCTCAATGGACTCATCCAAGTAACCTGGCGAGGAGACGACGATGGGCAACAGACATCCCAGGAATGGAGAGGACCTGCAGCTGAAGGCAGGATAATCCTATCCACTATATCCATGGAATATAAGCCCTCTCTCACTTGGAGGTGGAGTGGACATCACCTTCCGAGTCCCCTCAGGATGGGGGGAGGAGCTGTGGACTAGAGTGGACTTGGTGGTGTTCTGTTGTAGACATATTGTGATTCAGGCAATGGAAGAAATTGTAACAGTGAGGTGGAGCCGGTGGCCACTGGACATTTTTGGGGCAGGGTGAGGAGGGGCAGTTGAAACGCTCGGGCTTTTTTCGGACTTTGGGGGTTGTCCTGAG
>JAQZBX010025491.1:0-29494 GCA_029593785.1 Cabassous unicinctus
TCAAAATGACAGCCACCAGAAGCTGGAGGGAGCAAGGAATGGATTCCCCTCTAGAGTCTCCTGGAAATAGGCTCCCGCCAAAACCTTGATTTCAGACTTCTGGCTTCCAGAAATGTGAGAGCATAAATTTCTGTTGATTTCAGCAACCAAATATGTGGTAATTTGTTACAGCAGCCACAGGAAGTTAATGCAAGTTCTATGCCATTTTATCACAGGAGAGGTTGGTGTGAGTACCACTACAATCAAGATACATGACTATCCCATCACCACAAAGATCTCCCCGTGCTAACCCTTTATACTCACACCTTCTCAGCTTCCTCTCCTCCATCCCTAATGCCTGGCAACCACTAATCTGTATTCTATTTCTATAATGTTGTCAGTTTGCGAATTTTATAGAAACAGAATCATGCAATATGTGACTTCTTAAGACTGTTTTCCTCCACTCAACATAATGCCCTTGAGACACATCCATGTTCCTGCATGTATCAATAGTTTATCCCCTTTTCTTGCTGAGTAGTATTCCATGGTACAGAGATAACACAGTTATTTTTTTAACCATTGTCTGATTGAGGGACATTTTGGTTGGTTCCAATTATTGGCTATAAAAATAAAGCTACTATGAAAATTCATGTACAAGTTTTTGTGTGGAAGTAAAATTTTATATGTCTGGGGTAAAAGCTCAAGAGTTGTTAATGCTGGGTTATATGGTAAACACATGATAGTTTCACAAGAAACTGCCAAACTATATTCCAGAATGGATGTACAATTTTACACTTCCACCATCAATATATAAGAGATTCACTTTCTCCACATCTTCACCAGAATTTGGTTTTGTCACTATTTTTTATTTTAGTTGTTCTCATATATGTGTAGTAATATTTCATTATGATTTTAACTTTCATTTCTCTAATGGCTAGTGATGTTGAACATTTTTTCTTGTGCTTAATTGGCATTTGTATATCTTCTTCATTTGTATAGTCTTCATGTGTCTTGCCAAAATTCGAATTAGTTTGCTTTAAATGTCAAGTTTTGATAGCATTTTATATATTATAGTTAAGAGTCTTTTGTTAGACTTGGTTTACAGATATATTCTACTAATCTATAGCTTGTCTTTTCTTGGTCTTCACAGGTCTTTCACAGAGCAAAAGATTTTGATTACAATGAAGTTTAATTCATTGACTTTTTTCCTTTATGACACATGATTTTTGTGTCATGATTAAGAAATCTTCATCAAGCGTAAATCCTAAAGATTTTCTCATGTTACCATCTAAAAGTTTTAGAGTTTTATACTTTATATTTAAATCAATCATCACTTTTAAATTTATTTTTTTAAGATGTGAAGCTTTGGTCAATGTTATTTTAATTCAATTTAACTTTTCTGTTTTAATTTGCCTGTGGATAATCAGTTGCTCCACTATCATTTGTTGAAATGGCTATCTTTCCCTCACTAAATTGTTTTGAAGCATTTGTCAAATATCTCTTGGCTGTACTTATATGGGACTATTTCCAGATTCTCTATTCTGCTCCATTGATCTATTTGTCTACATCTTCACCAATACTAAACAGTTTTGATTACTGTCATTGTACAATAAGCATTAAAATGTGTAAATGATTTCTCCACTTTATTCTTTTCAAATTTGACTCAGCAATTCTAGTTCCTTTGCCTTTCTATATAAATGTTGAATAATTGTATCTATATCTACAAAAAAATCTTTCTGGGATTTTGATAGGAATTGAAACTCTATTTCATTTTTGGGATATTTGGCATCTTTACCATGTTGAGTCCTCCAGTAAAAGAATGCAGAATGTCTCCCCATTTATTTAGACCTTTGCTTTCTTTTATCAGGAATGAGTAGCTTTCAGCATATAAGTTCTGTATATGTTTTGTTAGATTTATACCTATTTCATTTATTTTGGGGTTATTGTAAATTATATTTTATTTTTTATTTGAAGTTTCATGCATTCCTTGCTAGCATATAGAAATACAATAATCCAATTATTTCTTAATTGATCTTGTATACTATAATCTTGCTGAGTTCACTTATTCTAGTTTTTTATTCAGATTCCTTAAGATTTTTTATATGGAACATCTTGCCATCTGCACACAGAAATAATATTGCTTCTTTGTTGTGATCTGCAGGCATTTAATTTCCTTTTCTTGACTATTGCATTGGCTGTAAGTTCCAGTATAATGTTGAATAGCACTGGTGAGAAGGGACATCCTTGACTTGCTCTTGATCTTAGGGTGAAAGCATTCAGTCTTCCACTATTAAGAATAACATTAACTGTTGGTTGCACATACATATTCTTTATTGGGATAAGGAAGTCTCCTCTTTTTTAGTGTTCTGAGAGTACTTATCATGAATAAGTTAATAATGAATAATGTTACTATGGTGGAATAAACAGATTAATTTTCCATATTAAACAGCCTTTCATCCCTAAAACAAACCCCACTTGACTATGGTGTATAATTCTTTTAATGTATTGCTAAATTCTGCATTCTAATGTTTCAGTATTTTTGCATTTGTATTCATTACAGATGTTGAAATGCAGTTTTCATTTTTGGACTGTCTCTGTATAGCTTTGGTATCAGGGCAAAACTGGTTTCATAGAATGAATTGAAAAGTGTTACCTCCTTTTCAATTGCATAGATTTGATGTTAAATATTCTTTAAACATTTGGTAGAATTCTCCAGTGAAACAATTAGCATATAGAAACTTCTTTTTTTGGGAAAATTTTAACTAAGAATTCAATGTCCTTAACAATTATAAGGCTCTTCAGTTTATCTAATTAACAATGGGTAAGTTGTTGTAATATGTGCTTTTCAAGGAATTTATCAACTTAATCTAAGCTGTCAAATTTATATGTATAGGTTTATTCATAGTGTTCTTGCAGTATCTTTTTGATGTCTGTGATGATATAGCTGCTTTCATTTTTGAATCAGTAATTTTATTCCTCTACTTCTCATTTTCAGTCTTGTTCGAGGTTTGCCAGATATATTGCTCTTTAAAGAACAACTTTTTGTTTCTTCAATTTTCTCTATTATTTTTCTGTTTTCAATTTCATTGATTTCTGCTCTTATCTTTATAATTTCCTCCTACTGCTTGCTTTGAATTAATTTTGCTCTTCCTTTTCTAGTTTTCTGAGGGCATGATTTAGATTGTTGATTTGAAACATTTATTATTTTCTAATATACACATCAAATGCTATAAATTTCCCTCCCCATACTTCTTGAACAGCATCTCACAAATATTGAAAAGTTTTATTTTCTTACTTATTATCATTATTTTAAAATTTTCCTTAAGACTTCCTCTTTACCCTAGTGTTATTTAGCAGCATATTGCTATGTTTCCAAGTTTTTCCTGATTTTTCTGTTATCTTTCTGTTAACTTTTCATTTGATTTCATTGTGGCCAGGGAATAGACTCTGTATGATTTCAATTATTTTAAATTTGTTGAGGCTTGTTTTATTGCCCAGGATATAATCTTTCTTAGTATATGTCCCATGGATGCTTAAGAAGAATGCATTCAGCTATTATTAGGTAGAGTGACCATAGATGTCTATTAGACCCTGTTAGTTGATAGTGTTGAATTCTTTTATATCTTTGATTTTCTGTCTATTTGTTCTATCAGTTATGGAGAAGGGGTATTGGAGACCCTAACTATAATTGTGGATTTGGCTATTTATCCTTTCAGTTCTATCAGATTTTGCTTCACATATTCTGCAGCTCTATTTTGCAGTTTGGTACATACACATTTAGGATTGCTATGCTTCAGTGGATTGATACTTTTACCTTTGCATAATGTCCCTGGAAATTTTCTTTGCTCTGAAGTCTTCTTTATCCAATATTAATATAGCCTGTCCTGTTTTCTTTTGATAAAATTTGCATGCTTTATCTTTTTTTTAATCCCCCTTCCTCCCCAGATAGTTCTTTTGTCTGTCTGTTCATTGTTTGCTCGCCTTCTCCAGGAGGCACCAGTAGCCAAACCTGGGACCTCCCACATGGGAAGTGAGTGCCCAATGGCCTGAGACACCTCCCCTCCCCACGGGCTGCAGCGTCTGTTGGCTTGTGGCATCTGATCTTTTAGGCATCTGCTCATTGCAGCAGTGCTGTGTCTTGCTCATTGTGGCAGGTGTGGCAGCTGCTCATCTTCTTTAGGAGGCACTGGTACCCAAACCCTGGACCTCCCATGTAGTAGGCAGGCACCCAACTGGTTGAGCCATATCCGCTTCCCATGCTATATCTTTTCATTTCTCATTACTTTTAACCTATATGTATCACATTTTTAAGGCAGTTTCTTATGGACAGCATATCATTAGGTCATATATTTTACCTACTCTGCCAATCTGTCTTTTAATGGTATGCTTAGACAATTTACATTTAATGTAATTAGTGATATGTCAAGGCTTAAGCCTGCAATCATTTTTTTCAATTGTTCTTTCTGTTGTCATTTGTTTAGATTTTTTTTCATGCCTTCCTGAAGGTTACTTGAACATTTTTAAGAATTTCATTTTGATCTATGTATAATGCCTTTGAGTGTATCTCTTTGTAGAGCTTTTTATTGTATGTTCTAAGTATTACATTACATAAACATAACTTGTTAATGTCTATTGATGTCTAATATGAACTAATGGGTCACATTTTTTTTTTTTCTGTGATATTTGGCCGGTGGAGAGCAGTAATGTTTGCAAGATTTCTGTCTTTCTTGGATGTACCTTTCCTGTTCCTTTGGCCAGAGAAAGCAGGTATTTTGAGGGCTTCTTTATGTTGTTGTTTTTTTGTCTCTGAACTTCCGTGTTTCCAGGTTGCCAGCTTCTCCAGTATCCAGTCTGGGATATATAAGGGAAAAAGAAAACCCAAGGAACTCACCAGCATGATGTTCCTCATGTCCTGAGGTCCCTAGTCCATTTGCCTTCTTTCTAGCTTTCAGAGTCTTCTTAAGCTTGTTTTGTATATATTTTCCAGGGTTTTTATTTATATTTAGTGAGAGGAATAGGGAAAAGTATATTGACTCTATTTGTCTCAAAATAGAAGTCTCCAGAGTTCAGTTTTCAGCAAAGTGTGTTCTCATTTTCCCTTCCAAATGGCAGGCAATTCACAAGTGAGTTTATTTGTATATGTCTAGTTACATCTGGTGTAGATCTTACTCTTACCGAAGATGCAGGTATTCAGTTTGTAAAACTATTCATATAGCTTAATGATCTGGAATATTAAAGACACTATTTCTCCTCTGTATGTATGGCTTAAATTTAAATCTCATCAAAATATAGAAAGAAAGGGTTAGTAAAATTGCTCCTATTTCTAACAGGTTTGTAAAGGAGGCATAGTATCTCTGATAATTAATGATTTTTTTTTTTTAAAGCTGAGATCAAAAGAGACATTTCACCCCCATTTTTTTTAAAGGGGAAAATTGGCTGAAAAGGAATTCCTGGGGACCAGACTGTATGTATTAAATGTGCCCTTTCATTTAACACAACTTCTTCCAAACAAAACCTTTAGGCCAAGTCACTGGGCTTGGTGTAGTGTTGGCACCTGTGAGCCTCCTTACACTTCAGGAGAGCCCAGTAACATGGTTTCAAAAATAAATGAATGAATGAAAGAAACAATTCATCAACTTTAGACTTCAATGAGTCTAAATTCTGTCATCTTTTCAAAGGGAATAATAGTAATTCTGATTCACCTGGACTGTTGTTGTAAAGATCAAATAAAGTAATATATGAGGAAATACCTCAAATTCTTCCCATTCCAAAGATCCCAGTACCGTATATCTCCGGAGCAAAAGTTGTTTCTGGTTATCTAAAATTTCTTTCTGCGAAAAGTTATTTTGCATGAAAGTTTTAACATTTTATTTGTCTAATTTATTTTTCCAAAATGAAATTCAGTAAGGCTTTCATTCTTATAGGAAATTTAGAATAGTAATATAGAAAATATAATAATTCCCGCCCTCCCCACCATTCTGAGTTAATTGCTAATAACAATGAGGCATTTTTATTCAATTATGTACAGAGGATGAGGCTCCCCTGGGGAAAAGGACCCACTTTAAAGAGTTGGTCAACGTTATTAGTGCCTCACTGCACATTTCTGGAGGCAGTTCGCTTCTGTTACCCATTTGCCCCACCCCCTTTTGTGCCTGCCAAAGTCCGGTCAGTATTGTCTAATCAGAACAATATTTTTATAGTTCTCTCCAGAGCGCTGTCTTTCCAAACATTATTTAATCAGGGGAGGGACACCTGCCTGCGACTCTAAACGTCTGATAGTCTTTCTCAGTGAATTCGGTCTCACCCCTGCCGAGTACGCAGGTTCAATTATTGGCAGATTAGATTTTTCCTATTCGGCTACTCCCCATTCCCGGGAGAAGAGGGAATAAATGCTCAGCTTTGGCCCGTGCGCAGCCGGTGACCCGAGGGCGCGCGGCCGCCGCTGGTCACCCCTTCACTCTCCTCGCCGCCGCCTCCGGCACGAGGGCAGGCTCGGGAGCCGCCGCGCGGAACAATCCCAGGCAGGGCTCGCCTCGGCCGCAGGTGACAGCACTCCCGGAGCTCGCTTCCAGCTCCCAGCTCCTGCCTTCGCGAGGCGTGGGTCTGTTTGTCCGTCTCCGTCTATTCGCGCCTGCCGAGGGTTCACCCCGCGGGGGAAAGAGCCCAGCATCGAGGAACAACCTGACCCAGAGGAAGCAAGAGAGCGAAGGCAGCGAGGGGAAGAGGACCCTGGCAGGCGACACCTTAAAATTTTGCCCAGCCCCCTCCTTGCTGCCTCTCCAGCAGGTGAATCCAGGAGCGGCAGTCACCGGACCCCAGGCGCGCTGCGGGTGTGAGATTGTTCTCACCGCAGGTCTCCAGTGCGGGCTGTTTGCATCCTCTGCCTCTCTGTAATTAGGACTCAGACTTGCTGCAGCAGCAAGGGCCTGTCAGAAGAAGTCTCAAGACGGCTTTCTATGCAGGGACCAAAGGGTTTTTTTCCCACCAAAAATAGGTTTCTTTGCACTCTTAATAGTAAGGAACAGGTAAACCACGCGTAGCAGAGGAACCCAAATAACTGGAATGGAATCGAGACGAGCAAGAGATTGTCTCCAGGCTGTGTGTGCTTACATTGGCGCTCTCAGTCACAGCACCCTGCCCTGTCCGCCCCCCACCACCACAAACACATGTGTCTGGTTTTAGGGTGCAAGGAGTACAAAAGCAAATTGGTTCTGAAATACGTGAGGCCATGTTAAAAAAAAACAAAACAAAAAATCTTGACTCCCTGAAATGACTCCTTGTAATGTCTTGGGAAGGCTAAATGGTGAGGGAATGCATACATTTTAATTGGTTTGCCCAGTGAACTGAGCCAAACAAATAGCAATCAAGGAGATTTATGGTTAGATAACACTTTCATAGTGTTGGTGCTCTCTCACTGGCCCCAGGCAGGGCCTTTTTAAAGGTATTATTTACATATAGAACAATTCACTGATTTGAGGGGTACAGCTCAATGAGTTTTGACAAATATATGTACATTAAGAAATAGAATATCTGCATCATGACAGAAATTCCCCTTGTGCCCATTTTGAGTATCCACTCAGAGGGAAACACTTTCCCTTTTTCTATCACCACAGATTTATTTGCCTTTTATTTAAATTTTTATAAATGGAATAATTCAGTATATACTCATTTGTAATATACAACTTCTTTCACTAAGCAAAAAAGTTGCCAACAATATCCATGTTGTATCAGTAATTTGTTCCTTTGTGTTGCCGAGTGGTCTTCAATTGTGTGAATAAAAGCAATTTGTTTTATCCTTTTACTTGTTCTTAGGCATGTGGATTGCTTCCAGGTTTTGCCTTTTATAAATAAAGTAGCAAAGAACATTCTTGAAAAATCTCTTTGTGGATATTTGTTTTCAATCCCTTTGTGTAAATACATAACATTGAATTTGCTGGATTATAGAGTAGGTGTAGTTTAATGTGTTTTTTAAAAAAACATTTACATCATTTCTCACTCCTACAGCAACATATGAGGGACCTAGTTGCTCTACATCCTCTACAACACTTGGAATTTCAATAATTTTAATACAGCAATTCTAATCTGTGGTTTGCCTTTTCATCTTATTTACCAAGTCTTTTGCAAAGCAGATTTTTTTTTTCATGTTGATGTAGCTCAATATATCAATTTTTATGGTTAGTGGTTTTTTTCTTATCTAACAAATCTTTGCGTTCCACAAGGTCATAAATATATTGTGTTATGTTTTTTTCTAGAATGTTATCACTTTGCATTTGTTTTTAGGTCTATGACTCAACTCAAAATAATTTTTGTGTTTGGTTTGAGATAGGGATCAGAGTTTTTTGCATATTTATTTCCATAGGGATATGCAGTAGTTCCATAATCATTTATTTAAAAATTATCCTTTTCCATTGGATTACATTGGGACATTTGTTGAAAAACATTTAACCATATTTTGTGGTTCTGTATCTGGAATAATCATTTTGTTTCATTGACCTATTATTTGCATATCCCTATTCTAATTCTTCTTATTATATTGTTTATCATCATTGTATAGAAATTCTTGAAACCAAGTAGTGTAAAGCCTAAAATTTGTTCTTTCTCAAGATGTTTTGGCTTTTCTAGGTTCTTTGTATATTCTTATATGTTATAGACTCACCTTAGCTCCTACAACAAAAAAAAAAATCTACCAGACTTTGATTTGGATTGCATTGCATCTCTAGAAAATAGTGGGGAGAATTGACACCTTAACTCTTATAGACCTTCTAAGAAACATTATCTTAGATCTTGAATTTCTTCCTGAATTACTTATAAATGCAGGGATTGTAGCTAATTTGCACATATTTTGTTAAATTCAATCCAATGTATTTTATACATATATTTTGATGCTGTTGCAAATGGCTTGTTTGAAATTTTATTTTCCAATAGTTTCTTGTCAATTTACATAAATACAATAAATGTTTGAATACCTACTTTGTATCCTGCACCCTTGCCAAATTCATGTTAGTTGTTTAATTCTTAAGAATTGCTCTATACAAAATAATTTTGCCTATAAAGAAATGTAATATGTTTTCCTTTTCAATTACTACTTTTTCCCTTCTCTTATTTCACTGAAATAAGAGAAGTACAATGCTGAATAAATGTTATGGATGAGGATACTGTGGCTTTTTCTCAGTCTTGGGGAAAGATCATTTAATATTTCACCATTAAATATACTATTAGATATGGATGCTTTTTGCCAGATTGAAGAAGTCGCTTAATTTCCTATTTTTGCTGAGAGTTTTTACTATGAACGCGTGTAGAATTTTGTCTCTTTTTTAGACATCTTTTAAGATGATCCTACATTATTTATTATTTCTACTGTTATTATGGTGAATTATACAGATTTGTTTTGAATGTTGAAACAATCTTTCATTCCTGGGATAAACCCCATTTGTTTATAATGTATTATCATTTTTATATATTACTGGAGTTTATTTATAATATTCATTGATGATTTTTGTGTTATGATTCTTTGTATGTTATATAACCTTTTTTGTTGAAACCTGGACATTGATATGTAAGTGTCTTATTACTGAAATTTAGACTCTGTGGCATCTGTTCCTTAAGGTTGCATCCAGCTAGTGTTATGGCAGTTTTCCTTGAATGCTAGGAGCTAACAACAACAACAAAAACAAACAAAAAGAAGGAGAACGAAGAAGAAGGAAGAAAAGGAGGAGGAAGAGGAGGGGAAAGGGGAGGAGAAGTCCTGAGGGTTCTTCTGGGGGTCGTCTGAGAAGAGCTCCAAGCCAAAGCGCAGGGGCCTCCCTGATCCTTCCTGCATAGTTATCTTGTCTGCGACATGCACCTGCGGCCCTGGAAATTCCCTCATTTACATGGTTACAAATGCCTAGGAAATAATTCACTTATGGTCCCAGACACTGCACTCTATGTCCTACAGCCAGCAATCCCTTGTCTCACCAGTGTGACTTGACTGCTCTCTTACAACCTTCTGTAGGAAAGCTCTGTGAGCTGCTTTCTGCACACAGGACAATTTCTGGGATGGCGAGTTCCTTGGGCCACCACCAGACAGATTGGGCCAGATATTCATGTGCACGAATATCTGCATGTGCACGAAGGCCACTCTGCCCCCTGTGAAACTGGAACTAGGAATTCATACTGGTAGCAAAGGCTGGCTCTGTACCAGCCAGTAAGGGGTTAAGAAGACTTTTTCTTGATTCATTGCTTGCCATGTTACTACAGTTCTATAAATCTTTCCTGGAGCCCTGAGAGGTGTTTCTGTCAGTTCTTGCTGGTTGTTCAAAACTCATGTGGGAAGACAGAGCCCTGAATTACCTCACAATACCATATTGAGACGTCAAGGCTTCTTTTAACTTATGTTCAATGTAAAACAATTTCCATGCTTAGTCATTGTTGACTTCATAGTAGATGGCGGCACATGCCAGTTTTTTTTTCCAACATCTTTTGGATGGTATCACTGACTTTATTATCAAATTCTTTTCAAACCATGGAGAATGTAGATGTGAGATTCTTAATGCAAAAAACATATTACATTACCCAATACTTAGCTATTTTTATTTGGTAGGTCTATATATAGTTCAGGATTGTTTTACAGTTAAGAAATGTGTTAATTGCAATTAGAGAAACTACAGTCATTATATAATAGTATTATAGCTCCAGGGTATAACAAGTCTTAATTTAAGCAAGAAATTTTGGATAATATTGTTTCTCTTCTAACCTCCTCACCCCTACCATGTTTTTGGTAGCAACTTTAGAAGCTGAGGTACTATTGCATTTTTTAGCCCATAATTTTCTCCATAGTGAACAATATTAGGGTCCCTGACTAGAAGTTCTTTAATTGTCCTCCAGAAAACTCAAATATTCAGCTTTTAGCAAAAGCTAAGTGTTTTTATTTTTTTAAGGTGGTAAATCCCATAGCAATAAAGAAAGCTTTTTAAATTTGACAATGGGATCTTGCCCTCAGGAGATGGCATATAAAGTCAGTAAAATTCAATTTAATGACATAAATAATGGTAGCTAATATAGAAAGTCATTTAAATTATGCACAAATAACTGTGGTCAAAGAAAGTCAACAGGTCTCGGTTTAATAGATGCAGCATAGAATGACTGTACTTTTTAAATAACCTCATTCTGTAGAAGCATTAAATTGCTATTGCAAGTCAGCCAGTAATTCACTGCAGAAGGAGAAGTCTAGGTGTGAAGAGGAAAAGTAACATGAAAAATTCTTCAGTAGATTTTGGTGAAAAGGGACTCATGGGGTGCTGGAGAAGCCTTGTGCTTTAGTCCGCTGAACCTCTGTTCCTTTATGCTGTGGTTCTGCTCTTGAAGCCTTTGGTTTGTTAAGTTTTAAATGACTTGTTTGGGAAAGAGACATGGCAGGAGGTGGGCTGAGTGAAGTTCTACTGATTTCTGGTGGTTTTACATCAAACCAGCATGTCGTTATAGTCCTCCCACCTGGAGTGCCCTTTGTGATCTCTCCTGCACCCCCTGACATTAAGCAGTAACCCCACATGTGTATTTGTGTTCTATTTTAAAGAAATGCTACAAATGGATGATGCCCTTGACTCCTCTTTTTCTGTCCCTAATCTAACCCTAGTTAGTATCAAGCAAATAAATCATGATGTAGGGCCAGTCCAAATTCCACTTCTCAAGGGTCTCAAGGGAATTTGAGTTAGTTTCCCTTAGCTCTATTAACAAAATAAGGCTGCCACAGCTCACTTCATATGACACTATATACATTCATTTATATAGGGTCAGCTTTGTATCATGCTGTAGAATCATGTTGTGGAAATTTCTTCTCCCTACATTAAGATATTAGTATGACAGTGTTTTTTTGTTTGTTTGTTTGTTTGTTTTTTAACCTATCTGGAAAAAGAGTGTTTAAAATATTTCATAGTAATGTACATTTTCCTTTTGCAACTAATCTGTCACCTTCACCAACCAAAATACTGGAAATATTTTTTGTTTGTTTTGTATTGTTTTAGGAAAAATAGAAGCAAACTAGATGTTGCATAAGAACTATCACATGAATATTAATATGCTTTATGCAGCTAGTTCTGGAAAGTAGTCATCAGCATTGTTGAGTGTGTGTGCATTTTCCCGAAACAGTTATATCTATATCTATATCTATATCTATATCTATATCTATATCTATATCTATATCTATATCTATCTATATCTATCTGTATCTATATATCTATCTCTTTGGTCATATAATTAAATATGAAAGCATGCCCTCTGCCTGCACATGATTACTACACCTAGGAAAAACTTCATTGCTCTCCATCATTCTCTTTCACTCTTTTTCTGTCACACAAACTCAGACATTCTTATTCATACTCACATTTAGACTATTGCTTCTAATCTTATTTCCTTCACCCACATAATAATCTTAACCTGAAACATATTCCTTCTAACTCTTCTCACCAAATTCATACTTCATCTCTCCAAAGTCAGGTCATCTCATTCCAACTTAGCCTTTTCTCTGACAAGCTTGTGGTTAGCATCAGATACAGAGAAAATCTCTCTGTCACGTGTCATATGTCACATTTTGCATTTGTGTTTGCCTTCTATTTGCTTTCACATTTACACTTCAGTTTAAGAAATATAAATCTTCTTATACTAAATGTGCCGGTGAACAATACCTTATGTTATTTTGCCTCTTCAAATATAAGACTCTAAGAAGTCCTATAAACTCTTTCCCCCCATAATAATCAGTTTTACTAGTGGTTTATTCATTTATTTTATATATTTAAAAACAGGATTACAACATAGTTTCTTTGTTTCTATGATGTTTATTTTCTGTTTCGTTTTAGTCTATCCTACTTGGTATCAGTGCCATATTTTCATAGAGGGCTGGATTCTATCTTTTCCTTCAAATATTTGTAGCTGTATTTATGAAATAGATGGTCGTTAGTAATGATCTTTACTTATAAGGTCCTGGTCTGATGGTGGTCTCCGTGGTATGCTGGCCTCATCCAAGAAATGGAAACATGCTCTCTGTTTTGGTCTGTCTGAGAGAGTTTGTGTGATTTACCTGCTTTTTTTTAGAGAGGTACCAGGGATTGAACCCAGGACCTTGTACATGGAAAGCAGGCACTCAACCATCGAGTTACATCCATTCCCCAAGATGATTTTTCTTCCTTCAATGGAATATCTCCTCAGTCTGTGACTATAGTTTTCTTTCTGGAAAGTTTTTTTTTTTTCTTTTTTGTTTTGGGGAGGGTGGTTTGGCAGGTTGTTTTGCTTTTTTTAAATAATGGCTTCGATTTCTTCACGATTTGTGTGTGTGCTGTGTGTGTGTCAGCTTTGCAGACTGGCTTTTCAGACTTGGTGCCTTTTGGTCGCTGTGGTCAAACTCTGTAGGCCTCAGTATTTTATACAATCCTTCAGGTCTTGCTGTTGTCTGCAGGTACTGCAGAGGTTGTGTGTCTCTCTATATTCTTTTTAAAGAACCATTTTATTTCCAGAATACCAAATTTTATATACTCATTGTAGACAATTTTGAAAACATAGCAAAGTACAAAGATAAAAATGAAATCTCCTGTAACCCTAGCACACGTGTACCACTATCATTTTGTTTTAGTCCTTTCACAATAATGGGATAATTTGTAGTGTTTAATAATGCTTAATGAATGTTTTGTCAGTGGATTAATATGCTAATCCACTTAAGATGGAAAACACCTTCTATTAAATCAAGCTCTGAATTTAGACTAATAAAAAAATTCAATAATTTAAAAAAATTGATAATCATATTTAACAATCCATTGCAATGTATAGCTTGGTAACATTATTCAGTCTATCAGGTCAGCTCAATTAGATTGCTTTTTAGTTCCATTTCGGGATTCTAGTAGCCAGGATTCATTATTAAATGAGCCAAGGTGGTAGATAACCTGTTACCTTAATACTTTAATTGTGGTTTTAACTAATTCCTCTGGGTAAGTAATTTTCAATGGACTTGATGCAAGCATGCATCATAACTTTGTAACATACTAATGAAGGCTTTATTAAAATATATCTCATCTTGGACTTATAGGCAGTGTGGGATGAAATATTAGATAAAATTACAATTTTTTGTTTGTTTGTTTGATTTTGTTTAGACAATGCAAGGTGAATATTTCTTAATTTATTCTCCCTGTATGAAACCTTATCAAGATTCCCCAGGTCAGGTGAGGCATAAGAACAGAAAAGGATTGAATTGATGTTCCTTTTTTTAATTACAGGAAGGTGACAGAATTTAATTTATCCTAAATAAGGATTTTGAAAAGATGCTGATATGGGATAAGAGTCTCAAATTAATTATTTTGCATTCTGGATGTGCTTCAGATATTAACTTGGACAACTCTGAAATTTTCTGCCAGGTTGTAAAATTGTAAATGTTTTGTTTCATTAGGAATAAGAATGCAAAAAAGTGTGTTTAAAAATAAAATATAGCTTTTTATTTGTTTTCTTTTTACAGCCTGCACACATTGAAATTCAACTGTTGGCCTCTTACATTGACCACATAGTGTAATGGAAGCTGACTGATGTAACCAGGCATGGCCCAACTTGAAGGATGATATATCTGTCTTGTAGAGAATTCAAGCTTTGTTGACTAGGCTATCAGCAAGAGTGTCTCTGTACAGAAGAAATCTTGTTTTGAGAGAGATTCTACACCATTAACATTTGTGACATCTGATTTAAAAGTTACCTTTTTTTCCCTTTCCAGTTCAGAAGTTGAGTTTATTATATAGACTGTATGTAACTAAGGATCAAATGATAATCAATCCTTTCCCTGACATTCAATGTACATTAATGACATATTTATTGGGCAGAAAACAGCATAGTTTACACTTTAATCCAATAACTACTTCATATTCCTGGGCACAGCATCCAGGGAGAAAGCACACTCATTTCCAAAACAGAACCAATCCACCAAATTAAAAAGGTATTGAAAAACAAGTTTTTGAAATTAAAATGATAGGCAGCAGTGAAACTTGGGTAATGAGAAGAGCATGAAAGTCCTGACATCAAATAACATGCAATATAAATATATTCTTTGGTAATTTAAAGAACCAAAAAAGGATGCATTTCACCCTTTTGTGATGTTTTAATATCATGATCTCAAAAATAATTTAGGTTTAAGCATTTGACACTAAATAAACCTATTTTTACAAGGTTGTGATATTCCATAACTTATTAGTTAGAAGGCATGGAGCAGGTACAGTTAAGGTGTCCTTTGAAAAGACTATAGAGTTTTCTTTCTCCTTCTCTTTGAAAAATTGGATGGATCCTTCCCTTAGCTTTGAATTTTTTAATATGAAACCACCAAGGAATAACAATCTGCTGTAGGAAAAGTGTCTGAAAGTCTAGCTGAATCAAACTCCTCTTGATTTGACAGAGGCAAATATGATGATGTCATTTTTCTTGATTATCTTATATAAATATGGAATTTGAAGGAACCATAAAGGCAAGTGAGCTCGTAGAGATAAATGACAGCTGCAGTTATCAAGCATCTCAGCTCCCTTTTTCTGCCACCCAGCTAATGCTCATACCCTTTACAGTATTTCAACAACTATTTTTATCCCCCCCAATTTTATCAATTATATTTCAGTGCTCATTCAGTTTAAACATGTCAAAAGCAGAGTTACTTCAGACTTGTGATTTGACTGAATTGAACCATTTTTACACCTGAAAGATTTGCATATAAGTCCTTTTCATTCTTTAGTTCTTTCATGTTTAGGTTGTTTAAGAAATGATGACTTTGCTAATATATTAAATTAGATTCCATTCAAAACCTTTAGTAGCCTCATAGATTTCAGTTTTATGAAGTCTAACCAAGATGCTCTTTCTTCTTTAGAATTTTCTCTCTGATTTCAGAGAATTTTATATTGTTCCATATTCTTTTTTCCAGTGAATATATTTTGTTTTGTTTTTAGCCAAATGTACTTCAAACATTTATGGGATAATTTTTCTACTACTTCAAAAAGTAAAACTTGGTATAAGAAGATAAAGAAAAGAATATAAAACGTATATTTTAGCTTATTTTATTGAGTATTAAAAAGACATATTAAAATATATGCAAAGAAATATGATCAAAAGAAGAAAAAGAATTCCATGATGGTGTTTAAATCTTGTGCTAACTTGTGTATCCCAATTTTCAGTAGTGAATTTGTATTTATGTATGGTAGAAATAGTAAAGATACAAGAAATTAATGTAGTTTTCTTTCACTGTAGAAAAAATTGGGATTATACAGAAAAACTCAAAAATAAAATTAAAATTAGCCCTCATAGTCAATGATATTTCTCTTGACTTGACCAAGCATTGTGTTCAAGATTTAACTTTTTCCAAAATCAAAAATGGAACAAACTTAATCCAGCTAAGTACCTCTGGGAAGAGTGGAAGACTTTCATAGTAGTGCTTAGTCAATGTAGTAATTTTGTTTCCATTTTCAAACAAATATGCCAGGAATTTTAATTGTTAGTTTACTTGTGTCACATGTGGAATTGCTTGTAAGCCATTTCATATTTAAGGATTATAGAGGTCTATGTACATAGTCCTCTGTGCCATAACACACTTCATACCTGCTCTTCCTGAGGGTTAGCAACGGAAACAATGATTAGGTTGCTCGCTATGTAGGGATTTACCCATAATTTATTACCATGTTTCTAATTGCCTTTTAGAATTTTCATCTATTTTAGATGTGGAGAGCTCCACATATTTTCTAGTAAGTTCTGACTGATTGGTCACACATTCCAAAAATGGTCATTTTGAAGTTTTATTTCATTCTGTGTTCTTCACCTAAGTTTAACAACTGTCTCTTATCAGTTAAATTATTTTTGTATTGTTGTGCAGTGTGTGTGAAATTATTGCTTGCCTAGTTATTTTAACTTTATTTTTACCTATAATTAAACATACATGAAATAAATCATTTTATTTTATTTCTTATCTGTCTTCTCTCATTGATATCCTTTTAAAAGGATAGATAATTGTTCTCTTAACATTATCAACTCTAGCTGAAATTTGTCATGTATTTCAGTCATTTAACCATTTATTCCTCTGTGCTACCAGAGAAAGAGCACTTTCTGAGGGCGTTTTTAAATATTTATTGAAAACAATAAACTTTTGTTGCTAACATTTAATCTATTTGGGGAAATTTGTTCAAATGTCTTCCCTCATTCCTGGTATGGACAAATGTAAAAACTGATTTAATAGTGCTTACATTGCAGGGATTAGGATTATGTAAAATAACATGTGTACAGCATTGAATCTGTACATAACCCTCTGAACATAATTATTCCATTTATTTGTGTTCTTCTTCCCTGTTTCCTTCCATTTACCTCCACCCTTTGATCTACCATAAATTTCTTCTGTTCTATTTTATTAAATCATCTTTCTTCTTTATCTCTCTAGTACATGGTATATAAAAGGCACATACAAATTTGAAATAATATGCACTTATTCAGGTTAAACAAAAGCACCATACCTTTATTCAATGCAAAAAAGTCAGTATTTTATCATAAACCATTTGTTCATATTTTTATGTATTCTTAATACTAAGGTAGAAAGACTTATGGTTATTTATACATTGAGTTAATTTTCATGATACATATATAAACTTTTTAATTGTATATTCCACCATTTTTTGGAAAGTATTTGAAATCAAGTACAAATTAAATATATATACATATATGTATATACATAATACATACTTTTATAAGTGAAAATAAAATAACAATAGAAATAAGGATCATAAAAAGAAGTAAATATTCTTGAAGGGTAAGGTAATTGAATATTAAATTTGTTTATGAATTTTCTTACAACCAGTAATATTAAATAAGCTAACTATAAATCTTTGATATAATTATCAGAAAAAAATACATTCTGGTTTCTACAGAGAAAAGATATAGTTCATGATATTAAATTGTAAAACAATTCTTACGTAGGACTATCTTTACTGAACATTTAGGAACATCTTTAGGTAATATCATCAAGGAAAACTGTGGAGGTGACTATTTCTTTGGATGACCCTTTTTAATGTTTATTGAAGTCTGATAAATCTAATTTTTAATCCTCCATTTGGACATTTCCCAGCACAAATTACATAAAGATTGACCTTGTCTCTGATTTGTTTGTACTAAGCTCTATAAAACAAGTCAATTCATTGACTTTTACTGTGCTAACAGTTTGTATACAATCAATCTGTTGAGCCTTATAATGATGTAGTTAAAAATAAATGTTATTGACAGGATAACACAGCCCTACTTTATACAATAAAATCAATGGCCATATCTGAAAAGGCCTTCGGATATGTATATAAAATCTTTTCATCATAGTGGTTTTTTTAAATTGAACATTGTACTTATTTTCCTGGAATGTATTTTTAAAGCATTTCTAAACATATGTAATGACTTGGACCGAAAATTGTTATTTCAATAGGGATATGTTTGGTTTAAATGAAAAATATATTTGTACTCAAAATAAAGACACATTTGTATGAAAAAGGAGAAAATTGTTAATAAAAATGAGACTATTTTCTCTTATAGTACTACTTCACTCTTGATAGGGTCATAACGTTTTGTAAGACAAGGATGGTCAAATAAAGTCCGTTTTTTATATCAATAGAATCTACTGAAGTTAATTTTTTTTTGTTTATACTTTGAAAATTTATTTTTCTGTCTTACTTTATATTTAAATAGCCAATCTGTGCTAGCTAAAATAAACATAATATTGAGCTACCTGTGTCTTTGTTTTCCTCAAAAAAACTATGGACTAGAGTGGACTTAATGGTAGTCTACTGTAGACATATTGTGATTCTAGCAATGGAAGAAATTACAACGTTGATGTGGAGCCAGTGGCCACTGGAGGCTCTGGGGGCAGGGAGAGGAAAAACAGCTGTAATACGGGGGCTTATTCGGGACTTGGGAATCATCCTGAGTGATGTTGCAATGACAGATATAGGCCACTTTATATCACCATACAACATGTAGAACTCTGTGGGAAAGAGTGTAGACTACAATGTGAACTATGGTCCATGCTTAATGGCAAAGCCCCAGGATGCGTTTATCATTTGCAATGAATGTGTCACACTAATGAAGGATGTTCACATGGAAGGGTGTGGGAGGTGTGCGGAGTGCGGCATGTGGGAATCCCTATATCTTTTGTGTAACATTTATGTAAATGAAATATCTTTTAAAAAATCATTTTAAAAAAGTATTTTAAAAAGTTAGTATATGCACTCATCACAGATATTACTATTAGCTTGATGTTGTTGATTTCCTCCTTATTCTTTGATAAAAGAAAGCAAAAGTCTGGTATAGGTCCATAATGCATTAAACATGATTAAGATATTTGATATACCTTTATAGAAGAATTGAGTATTCAGGGACATGAATTCAAAATTCATAAAAGATAAAAATAAGTATATGAAAATATGTTTAAACTCCTAATAATGCATGAAGTGCAAATAAAAACAAAAGCACTATAATTTCTCAAATACTAAATTGCAAATTAATAAAAGTAAATACTATGCTGACCAATAGGTGAGCAAAAAGGGATTTCTTATACATAGGTAAGGTGTAGTGTGAAATGGTATACGTTTTGAGAAAGAAATTATAAATATATTATTGAAGTTTAATATTTAAATGCTATTTGACTCAACAATTCTACTTTTTATAATTTATCTATATTTTCATGAAAGCAAAATGGGATATAATTTCTCAAAGCTTCTAATCTCATGATTCTTAATAATCAAACATACACATACAAAGAAAATATCTTAAGAGACAATGAGAAGGGAAGGGAATTTATTAAATGCATTGTGATATGTATTCAATAGAACAGTATGCATCTTTCGTAAAAATGACATAACTTTTTGGTACAGACTTGGAAATTTGTCCATTATATGTCTTAAAGAAAGAAAACAAATTGCGTGGTCTTATAGGCAATGCTATTTTATTTAAGGAATACATATCTTTATATATAGATCCACATATAAAGAAATTCTTGCATCTGGAATACCAGGAAGAATACAAAAGAAGTTAATCCTGCTTTGCCATGAGAATAGGGTTTGTTAGGGAGAGGAAAACAATATCCATATATCTACTTTGTAGTATTAAACATGTAAATCTGTGGGGGCGGGGGAGGAAAGGAGTGCTCTCTCCATCATTGCAGACCAGAAAGGTTTTGGAAAGACTAAAATTATAAATCAGATGTATATTACTAAAGCTCTTTGGCTTAAATTGTTGGATATCAGTAGATTTTCTATAAGTAAGACTACCATAAGCTCCTAATTGGAAGACTATGAGACTTACAGATATTTTCTTAAAATTTTGGGTTAAATATTAATAGCACCCTGTTGTACTTTCAAATATTTCCACATTGGATAATAAATTAAATATTTTCCTTATTACAAGAAATTGACTCCCATATCTTAAACAGTTGTTTTCCATGGATCTCCACCCTCTTGGAGACCCAATCATAGACATGGCCTGGAAGAGGATGGAAAATTTTAAGGCTGTTTGAATCATGTATGTTCATAGTACTTCCTCAAGCAATATTTGTAAATACTTTCCCTTTACTTATTCGTTTCTTTGGGAAAATAATGGCATTAGACAGAACAAGGAAAGGGGCCATAAATTACTGTCACTCTTAGAAAACTTCTTACATTTATTAATGCAATTTTTATAATTACCAAGAAAGATCTAATCAATCAAATAGTGTTGAGTATAAATACATAGAGAGAAGATCAATATATGATAGGCTTGAGATGGTCTTGTAACTCTGACTTCAACTGCCCATTTGTCTCTATAACCATTACCCCAGTCACAAGCCTTGAGTTTAAATGTATAGATTTTAACTAGCCACCGAGAAGTGCATGCTACAATTACATGAAATTAATATATAACACTTGTTTATGCAACGTGCTACATAGGAAATAACCCAATGAAAATTAGCCTTCATTGTCATCATTGTTTTCCTCATCATCCATCATCATCATCACTTTTCAAACAAACATGCATACATTTAAAACTAAATGGAACTTTATTTTCCAAAGTGGTATGAAGTATAATGCTTGCAAGAGACACTTAGAATAAAGTAATGGGTTTATAATATGAGTATGCAAGTATTCCTATATAAAATATTCATCTTTGGAATAAATATAGCATTTAGGATTTGTATTTTTAAGAACTGTGTAAACCATCTCTCTCTAATTTTTAAGTTAAACATAAACCCCAGGCTAAGTACCCTGGTTGTACTTTATAAGATTTTATTGCCTTTCATATTTTGGACAGTCAACAGTGGAGTGGATGAATGTGAAGACTAATGTATGTATTTCATTGTAATATGATTTTTATGTCATGCTAAAATTTTAAATAGGTATAGTTATGATAAAGACAAATCAAAATAATAAAGAAAATTGTGACTAAAAAATAAAACATATATAGCTATCCTAAAGATGCCAAAATAGAATAATGAGTAGTAGATGGAGGGTATCTTCCCACTGGAGTTTTAGGACATATATTGAGGCATCGATTCACTTATGACTTCCTGAAGAAAAAGATGTTTATAATAGATACATCAGTTCTAATTTTGCAGTGTATCCCAGTTAACTTGCTGGTTACTGGTTTTCTATGCTTTTAATAATTCATAATTAGACTTCCTGAGAAATTAAGGAAAATCTTGACTCTAATGAGAAACTGCTCTGACTTTGAGATTTAAAATTTCATCAACTTCTTGCCTTTCTACAACATTTTTTAGCTTTGTTCTACCATATAGCCACTGAAAAGTATGTGCCTATATCAACTTTATACCTTTCAGTCTGAGAAACCCAAATGTTAATATGCCTGTTTCATATTCTACTTAATTCTTTACTGTCAACTGGCAAACAAAATGCAAAGAAAGATGGCAGAACAGAAATAAGGATAGAGCCTGAAACACTGAGTAACTTCAACATTCATGGATTCCCTACCTTTGCACTTCTTGTTATATAAGAAAAACAAAACTTTACTTGTTTAGCATAAGTCTATTGCATCATTCAGAAATATAATAGGTATATTATAAAACAATGATAAATCAGTGATATTAATTCACTGTACCTATGTCTTCACTTACTTAAGTATTATACAAAATGCATTATATTTGATGTGAGTTTGTGATTATATGAGCAAAATAATAATGCACCACAATATATACACATATATATTGCATATGTGTGTGTGTATGTGTGCATATGCATGTGTGAGTGTTTCTGTGATTCAAGATATGCATCCTAGATTTCTGGGGCTTAGAAGTGGGAGTTAAAGCAATAATTGGAAAGACAAAGGCATCAAAAAAGACAAGAGATTTGTTCCTCTTTGGAAAACACCAACCCCATAATATAACTTTTATAGAATAATTGGAGCAAGTCAATGTGGCTAGGTAACACATTTCCAGAGTTGACTAAAATGGAAATAGGGAACTCCTGGGATAGTGTCTTTATTTTTAGAGTACCATAGCTGATTACACAAAGTAGTTTATACACAATATTCTAATTAAGTAATGTAGCAGCCCAGTGTGGCCTGCTGCCTTTCCTTGGGGTCCACAAATAAATCCTTTGCTCAGGACCAGACGTGTTGGCTTTGGTGTCTAGGATGGATGATAAAACTCATTCCCTAGCAGGTAGTGGTCTGTGCATGCCCTTTCCCTTTTGCCCTGAAAACCTATAAATAGTCTCAGATTAAGAATGTAAGTTTTATGGCACCTGGCCTGACCTCACTACTAAATCTGCTCCCAGAAGAAAAGGAACAGCATCCTATGTTTTGTGGCACAAGAAGGGTATGCACATGTCATCTACCTGTGCTAGGCCAGCGGATCAAGATTCACTGGCCAGAAAGGACCATTTTAGTTTTACAGCTGCTAAAACAAATGCCATTCAATGGTTTCATTTGAACAACAGGAATTTATTGATTCATGGTTTTGAGGTAGGAGAAATCCAACATTAAGGCATCAGCAGGGTAATACTTTCTCCCCAAAACCTGGCATTCTAGGCTGGCTGCCAGTGGTCCTTGAGTCCTTGACTTTCCTATCATATGGCAATTCATAGTGATGTCCTCTCTTTCTCCTCTAGGCTCCATTGACTTCCAGCTTCTTCCTGTGACATTCTCCCTGAGGTCTTCTGTGTAAGGTCTCCAGTAACAGGATTAAGACCACACTTATGCATTGACCACACCTTATCTAAAAATTACATTTTCAAAATATCCTATGTACAATAGGTTCACACTCAAGAATGGATTAAAATTAAGAACAGGTTATTTCTGGGGTACATAATTTGATCTTCCACAGGGACCAATGCCCACTACTGAAGCTGACCTTGTTCTGTTTCTTCTCTATGTGAGTAAACGTTTCATCTAGTGCCTGTCTGAGTCATTCTTGCTGGTGACCCTGACACCTGCAAACCATGGAGTGGGTTGGGACCCTAGGGCCGTGTTCCTGGTGGCAGACATTGCCATGCTCTTGCTACCCTCCATGTGGTGAGACTTGCTCTTTGGAGGTGATAATAGATGTCTCTTTCTGACTGATAGTTTGGTGCTGCAACAAGGTGTCAAGTCTGATGATTTGGCATAACACGCAGACTGATGACAATTAATAAATTATTAGATAATTTCAGTCATAAAAATACATAGTCCTCAGTTCTAATGAACACCATGCCACTTTTAGCAGTTTAGTACTTTTTTACAGATCTGGGATGATTTTCAATGCAGAAGATTACATTTATTTGTCCATGACTATTTAATAGATTAATCACAAGTTAGATTTTCCCACATAGCTCAGGAAGAAAGATTTGGGATAGAACTCAAAGAAAAGCAATTGATGGTAAGTTTCTGCCCCAAGAAAATTAAAATAAAAGGGAAATGTGTTTCATTTGGTGTTCACACCTCTCTAGAAAGAAAAAAACAAACATCAAAAACCCAAGTAGGGGCATTCATTACAACTTGACTTTGGTCTGAAAATTTCATTTTGTTTTATTTTGTTTCATGATAGGATACATGGTTTTATTTCTTTTTTCCATGCATTCAGTTATAAGAGATATTAGTGATATTAACTCACCATGCTTATTTCTTTAATTATATAAATTTTATTTAAAATAAACTTTGATCTGCATTTGCTATGTTATTATGTACAAGGTGACTGTAAAATAGTTGTCCTAAAACCAAAACACTAGTTTGCCTTCTTCTTTCTTCTAAGAAGCACAGCGTTCAAAGGGAGATCTTGGATAACTTTAACTGCTTGGAAACTAAGTGCTTTTAAAAAGCTGGTAGAAAATCACCCCAAACCATGAAAACATTTGCTAACATTTGTTCTATCCTCAAATTGGAATGGCTGTGTGTATTTATCAGTGTATTATGGTAACAGATGTCCCAGCCCTTGTGGACCACCCTAAGTCTAGTTAGAAAAGTACATAGGAAGCTAACTATAGACTTGCCATATGATTCAGCAATCCCACAACTAGGTATAACCCCAAAAGAACTGAAATCAGGAACACAAACAGAATATGCACAACATGTTCATAGTGGCATTATTCACTATTGCCAAATGTTGGAAGCAACCCAAGTGTCATCAATGGATGAATAGTAAACAAAATGTGGTATATACATAAAATGGAATATTACTCAGCTCTAATAAGGAGTGAAGTATTGATACATGCAACCAAATGGGTGAATCTGAAAGACCTTGTGTTGAGTGACATAAGTCAGTCACTAATGTACAAATATTGCATAACCTCACTGATAAGACCTAAGGATATTGAGCAGATTTACAGAGATTGAATCTGGAAGGAATGTTACCAAGAGATAGTACGGGAATAGAGAGTGGTGAGCTGAGGCTCAATCTGGGCAGAACATATGATAAGATGGAAGGGGGTAGTTTGGCAGTGTATGGGTGTGCAGGGATGTGCGTTGGGTTGATGGTGCTGGAGTGTGAAGGTAAACAGGGTTGGGGGCTTTGGTTTGCTATCCATGGAACTGGGGGGAGGGCTGGAGGAAAGAACAGGTGAACTCTGGGGATGTGGAGGTCTGTGGTTGAAAACACAATTTTGGGAACTGTGTAGAATAGTTCCCGCAATTTGGGAACTATGTCAGGGAAGGGTTACTGGTGCAGGTAGTGGGGGAATGTGTGGGGAAGGGTGCACCGGGGGTATGCTTCTATGGAATATGAATGTGTTCATTTGTCATAAGGTATTATCTCAGAGGGTAGAGACCCACATAATAAACAACAACACAATATTAAACTCATATCCTCCATAGTCCTGCTAATTTCTCTAACAGAGGGCCAAGAATCTCTAGAGTACATAGGCAGTGCCTAATAAAAGAAAACAGACCAATATGCCAAGCCTTTACCTTTACCATGGTGATGTTAATTTACAGGTGTTTTACTTTAGCAGTAGAGGAAAAATTATTTTCTCAATCATTTTATGAAAACTGAAGATTCCCAATAGAATTAAGATTATCTTTCCTTACCACCGCTTTGACATGCAGACTGAGGTGACCTCTGACAGGTTTCCCTGTTATGAAATTAATTTTTGTTATTAACATCAATTAGGTTTCTAATAAATGGCTTCCTGGAATTAGCCGTTTAAATCCTTCAACTTAGAAGATGCTTTTACAAACTTTTTATAATTAACCATAACCACATACACTAGTTATCTTACATTTAAATAAGCTTATTAACTTATAGTTAGTAACCAATGAAATTTACTTTATCCATTTAAGAGAGGGCAGATCTACATTTCCTTCTTTAGCTTAGCTTCATTAAACATGAACTTATAACTTTCATCACATTAAAATTTAATACATACAAACTTATTTTATTTGCTTGGTATTTTATAAACCAGGGAGATAACACCTAAGCTGAATAAAATTGAAACCATTATAGTTTATGCACAGAATGTTCTTATTCTTTCCTTTACAGGACGCTTAAAACATCTTTTCTTTAATAAAATTCTAAAACTGTGAATAATCTTAAAAGCATATTGACTGCTAGGTTCTGAATATATTACAATTGTTTCAGTTGTTTTAATGATAATTTAGAAAAGATCTTTTCATAGCTTTTAAGGACTTTTCCTTTACTTACTGAAATTTACTGAAATTTGCCAATAGAATTATTAACCACCTTTATTTTAAGGTTGTTAAAAGGTTTAACTTGGGGAATTACAGGACAAACTTTGATTCTTAATTCCCCAGCCTAGAAGATAGAGTTTTAATCTGTTACACATAGCCCCTCCCCCAGAGTTCTTGCAAAGAAAAGGCCCTGGGGGCTGGGTAAGTTAAAGAGCTCAGGAAAATCTTTCCCCCTTTCCCAATAGTTCCTATATTCAGATTTCTATATGACCCTTCCATCCTGCTGTTTTATTTGGGCTCCAGGAATACTTATTCACATATATAAGTACCTATTTGATTTTTAACAATTTGAATAGAGCTCTTTTAAGAATTTTTATTTGTTAATTTGATATTACCATCCCAAAGTATGAAGATATACACTGAGCAAATAGGCAGACACAAAGAGAGAGTTAGACACATAAACACAATTTACTAAAGTTACTTAAAACTTTCATTCTTTTACAAAATAATTTTAACTGTAAAATAACATTTAAAAGATTTCTTTGAAGGTTATTTCTAATTAATCTAATTTGCACTGTGATCATGCAGTTTTGTACAAGAATTTTGTTCTTTAATTATTGGCTTATATCAAAAAAGTTCCCAAAGCCTTAAGGTACAGTTTGCAGCATTTTTTAACTTCAGAGCTTTGCTTATTTTCCATTTTGACTTTGACAGATCTTAGATGGAAAATCCAAATTCCAGGATACATTGAGTTAATGTTTTATAGGGCATAAGATGGTGATCCCCTATAATTCTTTTGGATATGGATATCAAGTTCTCCTAGCCCCATTTGTTCAAAAGGCTGTTCTGTCCCAGTTGAGTGGTCTTGGTGACATACTTGAATATCAGTTGGCCAAATATGCGTGTGTCTTTATCCAAACTCTCAACTTAGTTCCTTTGTCTATACTGGTGCCAACACCATGAGGTTTTGTGTTTTGTTGTTGTTGTTGTTTTGTTTTTGTTCTTTGTGTGTGTGTTTTTAGGAGGTACTGGGGATTGAACCCAGGACCTTGTACATGGGAAGCAGGTGCTCAACCACTTGAACTACATTTGCTCCCCACTATGAAGTTTGATCACTGTAGGTTTGTAGTATTCTTTAATGTCAGGCAGCATAATTCCTTCAATTTTGTTTTTCCTTTTCAAGATGTTTTGCCTATTCAGGGCCCTGTACCCTTCCAAATAAGTTTGATAATTGGCTTTTCCAGTTCATTAAAAAATACTATTGTAATTTTATTGGGATTGTGTTGAATCTGTAAATCAATTTGAGTAGGGTAGGCAATGATATTTAGTCCTCCAAATTATGAACATAGAATATTCTTCCATTTATTAAGGTCTTTTTTATTTCCTTTAATAATGTTGTGTAGTTTTATGTGTAAAAACCCTTTATATCCTTAGTTAACTTTATTCCTAGATATTTGATTCTTTTAGTTGCTATTGTAAATGGAATTTTTTTCTTGATTTCCTCCTCAGATAACTGATTAATAAAATATGAAAATGCTACTGATTTTTCCATGTTGATCTTATATCCTGCTACTGAACTTGTTTATCAGCTCTATAGGCTTTGCTGTAGTTTTTCAGGGCTTTCTACATATAAGATCATGTCATCTGAAAATAGTGAAACTTTTACTTATTCCTTTCCAATTTGGATGTCCTTTATTTCTTTTTCTTACCTAAGTGCTCAAACAAGTACTTCTAATACAATGTTAAATAAGAGCAGTGACAATGGCTATCCTTGATTGTTCCAGATCTTAGAAGGAAAGCCTTTAGTCTTTCACCATTGAGTATGATGCTAGCTGTGGGTTTTTCATGTTTACACTTTATCACGTTGAGGAAGTTTCCTTCTATTCCTGTCTTTTGAAGTGTTTTTATCAGGTATTTTTGTTGAATTTTTCTGCATTGATAGAGATGAGCATATGATTTTTTTCTTTTGATCTGTTAATGTGGTATATTACATTGATTAATTTTCTTATGTTGAACCATCCTTGCATACCTGGGACAAAACCACTTGATCATGGTTTATAATTTGATTGATGTGTAGTTGGATACAGTTAGTAAATATTTTGTTGAGTATTTTTGCATCTAAGTTCATTGGAGAGATTTGTCTGTAGCTTTCTTTTTATGTGATGTCTATATGTGGCTTTGGTATTAGCATGATGTTTACATCATAGAATGAGTTAGGTAATGCTCCCTCTATTTTCTGGAAATGTTTAAGCAGGATTGGTATTAATTCTTTCCAGAATGATCGGTAGAATTCAACCATGAAAAATCTGGTCCTAGGCTTTTCCTGGTTGGGAAGGTTTTGGTGACTCATTCAATTCAATGTGACGACTTGTGATTGGTCTGTTGAGTTCTTCTATTTCTTCTTTCATCAATGTGGGTTGCTTGTGTCTTTCTAGAAATTTGTCCATTTTATCTACATTATCCATCTTGTTGGCATACAGTTTTTCAAAGTATCCTCTTATGATACTGTATGTCTATGGGATCATATCCCCTCCCTCGTTTTTCATTTTATGTATTTGCATCTTCTCTCTTTTTTCTTTCTTACTATAGCTAAGTATGTGTCTCTGGATAGCTATGCTAGGATTTATTGTGCTTGGAGTATGCTCTACTTCCTGGACATGTATATTCATGTCCCTCATAACAGTTGTGAAGTTTTTGACTATTATTTCCTCAAACACTCCTATCATTGCCTTTCTCTTCTCTTCTCCCTCTAGGGTGCCTATAATGCATATATTTGTGGGTTTCATGTTGTCATTCAATTCCCTGAATCCCTGCTGATTTTTTTCTATTTTTTAAAAATCTATCTGTTCTACTACCTGTGCAATTTCAAATGTTCTATCTTCAATGTCACTAATTTTTCCTCTGCTTGTTCAAATCTGCTGTTATGTACTTCCAGCATATTTTTACTTTCTTGCATTGTGCATTTCATCACCATCAGATCTGTTATCCTTTTGTGTATGTTTTTTATTTCTTTTGTATGTCCCCCAAGTGTCCTCTTAACATCCTTTTACCTCTTTCTTCACTTCATTAAGTTGATTCATGATATTTGTTTGGACATCCTTGATTAGTTTTTCCATGTTCTGTGTCTCCTTCTGCTTTTTAGTTTGTTCTTTAGACTAGGCTATGTCTTCCTCTTTCTTAGTATGGTTTGTAATTTTTTTTGCTGGTGTCTACACATTTGTTTATTTTGATGGGCTTATTAAGTTGGTTAGCTTCTCTTTCTAGTATAAGGTTTTATTTCATTTTGTTTTGTGTTAAGGGTCCTCCTTGACACTTGGTTCCACTTATTCTATATCCTTGTAGTTGTCTGTGTTCCACCCAAAAGTATTAATTCTACAATAAAGGAATGAAAGAAGAGGGAAAGAAGTATAAAAAAAAAAAA
>JAQZBX010025492.1:0-29507 GCA_029593785.1 Cabassous unicinctus
CTGGGCCCATGTAGCCTTAAGAGGAAGAAGGAAGGAGAGACCAGGATAAATCGCCCACCATCTTACTTCAACATGTGGCAACTGAATTTGTTGAGAAATCACCTTGATTTGGACTCTTTAGGGCCTTTTAACTGCAAGCTTTTACCCCAAATAAATACCCTTTATAAAAACCAACGGATTTCTGGTACTTTACATCAGCACCCTTCTTAGCTGACTAATATAGGCCTATGGGCCAAGGAATGCAGGCAGCTTCTAGTAGCTATAAAAGTCAGGGAAACAGATTATCCCTTAGAGCCTCTGGAAAGGAGCACAGCCCTGCTGACACCTTGAATTTAACCAAGGGGACCACATGTTGTATTACTAAGTTGCAAAAATGTAATATAATAAATCTGCATTGTTTTAAGCCACTAAATTTGTGGTAATTTGTTATAGCAGCAATAGGAAACTAATACATCTATTAATCATCCAGTTAGGAACTCATGAGGAAGTTACTTTGTAAATCTTTAGTTTAGAAGTGAAGTTGAAGATAGAGATTTGTCTATGAGGGTCAACAGCATATTGACAAATGGCAGATATTTAAGAGGAAGCCAATTTAAATAAGAGATGTGTTGCGATAGATCTAATTTGCATTTTGATTGTTTAAAATCACACAATTACAATTTGTAGTTCAATGGGAAAATCATCTAGAGTGACAGCAGATTTGGGTAAACATTTTAAAAGAATGCATTCATGTATTTCTAGGAAAATATTAGAAAAAATAAAAACAAACATGTAATCACCCTAAGAAGCCTTATTTCCTGTTATAGCTTATATATTGTGAATTATTTTACTTAGTAGATCTGGAGCTGTACTCAAAAGTTTTCTTACAAACATTTCATAATTTTCATTTAGTACAGTCTTTAACATATCAAAACTAAGTATAAGAAAAAGAAGAATAATTGACATATATACAAGATAATGCAGAGATTTTTAAAAGGTTCCCTCCTGATAGGAAGATTGGAAAGACTTTTTGTTTATTTTATTCCCCCTCTTCCATATAATTTCATATTTCTAAAGAAATTCCAAGAGATAACTGATTAGATGCAAGAACAGGCAATTTTGAATTTGCCAAAGAATACCATCTCTCAGGGGATCTCTAAATGCATATTAATTAATCTTTTACCAACTTTGGACTCTGCCACGTCAGTGTGAGAAATGATTAAAGCCATTCCATATACAATTTTCAAGAGAGCCCCTTCCCCTTTCTTTGATACAAGTATCATCTTATCCTGGAGTAACATTATATTTAACTAGTTAAATTGCTTGAACATGTATAGTTTGAGGGTTATTTTTCCTGGCATCAGTAGTGTCTTATTGAGACAATGAAGGATTCCCAGGAAGCCAAACTCATTTTCTCCAATTGAAAAGACTTTACTATTTACCATGAGTAGAAAAAAATGGTTGTTTTACCCTTGACAAAACAAATGAAAATGAAGTGAGAAAAGCTTTGCTGAAGCATACATTTGGAGAAAGATGCTTCGTGAGACGAAAGCCCCGCTGTGAAGAGATGCTAGCCTTTTACAGCTAGATGATGGCTTTCAGCACCGTCAGTTAAATTTAAAGACACCGTGAAAATTGTGTGACATTACATTAAAATGCTTTTAGACCTCTCTTTGGATACAAAATGCAGGGCATATGTATCTTTATCTCTCCCAGTTAGTGGAGACTATGGCAATGAAGTTTGTCCTCTAGGGCATACAGTGAGTAACTGTTACAGAATCCAAATTTAGCCAAACAAGAATCAGGTACAGTTTATTTTTTTCAGGTATACTTTTAACTGTATTTTTTTTAAACATCAATGTTTCTTTATAGTAAGAATTAGCTGATATGTAGATATTTTATTCAAACCCAATCATATCATTTATTTACTAGTAAGATTTTTAAAATCATTTTACCACTCTTACTGGAATTTTTTGGAACATTTGCAAGAGGTCTCACAACATTAAATTCCCTGAGAAATCTAGTTTCGACCAAAAAAAGTGAGGGTCCCTTTTGATAACACTTGTTATAATGAGAGTCTGCTTCGTCCTGATGAAAAATGAATTCTTCCTGAATGTCTTTCATGGTTCTGGGATATCCTGAATCATTGGTGAAGTAAAAGGACAACATTTCATTCCTGAAAAGATAAGGGTTTTCCTTCATCTCTTTCCTGAATAGGGTTTATTTCTTTTTTGTTTTGTTTCTTTGTTTTATGAAAATACGATATTTGAAGCAAACATTTAAAGTATACAATGAGAACATTGTGGCCTATGTATAAACATCAATAGTCATCACTACAGTCAAGATAAGTTCCCACATGCCTCTGTAATGCCTCCCCTCCTGCCTCTATACCTATCCCCACTCATCTTCTTTCTATCACTATCGATTGACTTGCATGTTTTAGAATTTTAGATAAGTGGAATCTTAGAGTGCGTTATTTGAAGATTTTGTAGAACCCAGAAAAGATCATGTCCTTAGAGCTAATCCATTCCTGTGAGTATGAATCTACTGTAGGTAGGGCATTCTTTTGATTAGGTTATTTCAGTAGGGCATAACTCAGGGTGGGTCTTAAACCTCTTACTGGAGTCCTTTATAAATAGGATGAATGCAGAGAGAAAAAAGACACAGGAGCCCAGAAAGGAACTCACAGAACCTGAGAGGGAAAGCACAGATGGAGCAGTTAGAAGCTGAAAGCAACAGAGACCAGAGGAGAGGGCAGGATCCAGCAGATGATGCCATTTGCCTTCCCATGTGTCAGAGAAGTCCAGGATTGCTGGCAGCTGGTCTTCAAGGAGAAAGAATTGCCTGATGATACCTTCATTTGGACACTGTTCTCAGTCTTGGAACTGTAAGCTTGCAAGCCAATAAACCCTCATTGTAAAAACCAATCAATTTCTGGTATATTGCTTTTGGCAGCTTTTAGCAACTAAAACATAAAGTATAAATTTTTTTTCATTGGGCTTCTTTTCCTCAGCATAATTATTTTGAGATTGATTTATGTTGCAGAATGCATCAATATTTAATTATTTTTTGCTTCTATGTAGCATTCTATTGTATAACTCTATTATTTGTATATCTAATATCTATTTGCATGTTGATGAACATTACAAATAAAGCTGCTATGTGGTTTTAACTTGCATTGTTCTAATAATTAATGATGTTGACCATGTTCCATGGGCTTATTTGCCATCCATCTACTTTGGGGACACATCTGCTAAAATCTCGTGCCCTTTTGTTAAATTGGGTTGATTGCCTACCTCAATGTCATAAAGATTTTCTCCTGTTTTCTTTAGAAAGGTATATAGATTTGGTTTTACATTTAGATCCTTTTAGAATTAATTTTTATATATGGAATGTCATTTTGTGTGCATGTATCAATATCCAACAATTCCTAGAATCATTTGTGGAACAGAGTATCTTATGCTCTGAATTGCTTTTGGACCTTTGTTGAAATACCTTGCTCATGTTTTTGGACTCTATTCTGTTCCATTTATCTATTTTCCTATCTTTATATCAACACCACACTGCTTAGATAGCTCTAGATTTTTTTTAAGTCTTGAAATTAAGAAGTATTATTTCTGTAACTTTCTTCTTATTCAAAGTTGTTTTGCCTATTTTAGGTCTATGCATTTTCATATGAATTTTAGAAGAGGTTAGCCAATTTCTAAAAAACAAAATAAAATCTGCTAGTAAAACGATAGGATTGTACTGAATGTACAGATCAATCTGGGAAGAACTGCCATCCCAACAATATTAAGTTTTCTAATCCATGAACACAGTTTATCTCTCTAATTACTTAGGTATTCATAAAATATTTTGAGCCATGTTTTGTAGTTTTCAACAAGCCAGTCTTCCATATATTTTGTCAGGTTCTCCTTAAGTATTTCAAATTTTTATTTTTTTTCTTTTTCTAATTTATCAAGTTAGACATTGAAGTAATTAATTTGAGACTTGTACTTTTCTAACATAGACCATATTGTTATAAAATCTCCCCTATACAATGCTTTAGTAGCTTTCAATTTTGCATTTTTATTTTCATTCATTTTTAAAACTCTTTTTAATTTCCTTTTGATTTCTTCTTGGACCCAAAGGTTCCTAAGAAGTGTCTAATTGTGATTCCAAATAATTGTAGGTTTTTTAGAATGCACTCTCATTATTTATTTATTTATTTATTTAAGGTAAGGGAGTAAAGAGTTTATTAAGAAACAAGAAAACAAGAAAAGTACTTGGTCCGAAGGCATGGATCACAGATGTGCTGTAGAGTAAGAGGTCCATGGGGCCTCTGGTCAGGCCTTTTTAAAGTCTTTCCCTCTCCCACTTTACTATATTGGGGTGAGGCCCCAGCTATTTGCTGTTCTGATTGTTTGCCCCACCTGTTAGCTCTCAGGGGGCCAATGGTGAGTCCTTTTGTTTGAAGGTGTCTGGGGCTTCCCCTTGACCCCAAATGGGATTCTCATTCTGAACAGAATTCTCATTCCAAATGGGATTTTCAAGGCCAGGTCTCAAGGGATCTTTCTGGCAATCTTCCCCTCAGGAGGTTTCTGCATAGGATTTCACCATCCATGTGGTCTGCCAGCCATGTGGTCTCCTGGCCATGTTGTCTGTCACCCCTTTCTGCCGGGCCTCTGCCATCTCGTGGACTTATTTATTTATTTATTTTTTTTTTAAGGATACTTAGAGTACATAAATGTTACACTAAAGATATAGGGATTCCCATATGCCCCACTCCCCATACCTCGTACACCCTCCCACATAAACATCCTTCATTAGTGTGGCACATTCATTGCAATTGATAAACGCATCCTGGGGCTTTGCTATTGAACATGCACCATAGTTCACATTGTAGTCTACACTCTCTCCCACACATTTCTACATGTTATATAATCATATAAAATGGTCTATATCTGCTATTGCAACATCACTCAGGATGATTCCTAACTCCCAAAAAAGCCCCCATATTACAGCTGTTTTTTCCTCTCCCTGCCCTCAGAGCCTCCATTGTCCACTGGCTCCACATCAATCTTGTAATTTTTTCCATTGCTAGAAAAACAATGTCTGTAGTAGAATACCAGTAAGTCCACTCGTGTCCATAGCCTTCTCCCAATCCCAAGGATTCTGGGATGGCGACATCCTCTCCATCTCCAGTTGAGAGGAGGCTTATATCCCATGGGGAACATGGATGGGGCTATCCTGCATGCAGCTGCAGGCTCTCTCTGTTACCTAGGATGACTGTTGTCCATTGTCATTTCCATGCCAGTAGTCCTGGGTGAGTCCAATGAGCTGTAGATTAGGTGTTGCAACTCTGCCAAGGGTCCAGGCCCAGCTGGCACATGGACAGCCCAAAAACTCGAGTCTTTGGGCATACACCTACAAACTCCAGCACCAAGTATAGGTTTAAATAGAAGGGACAGATAAGCCATGTGCAGGGAAGACATAATTGAGACCAACTCTGTCACTCTCAGGAACACAAACTCCAAAGTAGGGCCCACTGGCAAGGCACCAAACTCTGGAACCATTCACCATAACCATAGGACCTGGGTGTCTCCAGAGCCCTCAGAAGCCCCACTATTTGGAGTAGTATCCACTTTGGAAGTCTATGAGATCCTGCTGAGATGTGCATAAGCGTTAACTCTGGGATGACCTCCCAAATCACTTCGAAGTCTCTTAGCCATATAAATTCATTTGTCTTTCCCTTTTCCCCCTTTTATTTGAGGTCTTTTTCCAGTTGCATTGTTAGTTGGTGTTTGGTAGCAATCCCTTGATACCAAGGAGGCTCATCCCTGGGAGTCATGTCCCATGCTGGGAGGAAGGTAGTGCATTCATATGCTGAGTTTGGCTTAGAGAGAGGCCACATGTGAGCAACAAAGAAGCTCTCAGGAGGCAACCCTTAGGCAACCCATACCAATAGGCTAAGTTTCAATATCAAGAGCAAAGGCTCATAAGCTTAGTCATCAATATCAAGGGCCCATCAGTAGCCCCTCCTCCTTTGCCAGTCACTGCCTCTGCACTTGGGGGACTGTTGCTGCTCACTTAGAGAATGTGGCAGAGTTCTCCAGGATGGGCATTCAGTATTCTCTCAGTTATTGTGTGAGTCTCCACCCACTGTGACAATGCCCCATGAACATTTGAGCATTTTTACATACCTTATATGTATGCTCAGGTGAATTTCCTCCCATGCATCCCCCATCACTGACACCCCACACCACCGATCCTTCCCTGCCCCAGTTGTAACCTTTCTGTGATCCAAAGCTTCCTCAAAATTGAAGCAATTACAATAGCCAAATACAATTAATAGGAAAATGAAACAATAATGACAAGTTTAAATATAAGAAATAAAATACATAGTTTTTTTAAATAACATAATATTAATAGATTGGGATATTTAAAAAATAGAAAACATTTAAAAAAAATTTTTTGACATTTTGCCTTTCATCACCAGATTACCTGGTGTCCTGTTTGTACTGTTACACCTTTCCCCACCCATTCCCCAGTGTCTCACTATATTTCATTTTGTTTTCAAAGAAGTTTATGTCACAGCAAAGTCAAACACAGAATACAGGAGACTCTCATATACCCAACATCCTCCCCCTTTTCTCCCCCCCATATTAATATCTTTTTATATGTGGATTGTATCTTTGTTATAACTGATATACAAATAGTGGAACATAGCAACTTAACATGGTCAATGGTTTACCTTATGGTTTACATTTTAGACTGTACACTTTTACAAATTTTGATTATATTTACCATGCCCTGTGACCTTCATTGTAAGATCATGTAGAATACTTCCACTGTCCACTATTCTATTCCTCCCTCCCCCTTCCCTTGGGGTCCACAGTGACCCCCTAACTTCACTCCTTGATGACAAGATTCATAGTTACATGCAACAAGACTGAGGTCTTGACACACTGGTTTGTCCTCCCATATTAAGAGCCACCCATTCTCTCGAGAGACTCCCGCCTATTTGTGAACAAGTAGGTCCTCCCAAGGATGAGAGTCCAACTCCTTTTTCCGCTCATTATGTGGGTCTCCACCCAATGATACAACACATTATGACAGAATGATCACTCATACACTTCCTAGAAGCCTGCTGCAGGTGTGCCCTGTCCCAAATGCCCCCCCCTCCACCCATACAACACCCGAAACCATTAACCCCTTCCTTGTCATATTGCCATAAGAGCATTCCCAACTTTGTACTTTCAACCACAAACCCGCAAATCCCCAGTGTTCACCTGGTCCCTCTCCCAACCCTTCCCCCAGTACCCTGGATCTTCCAACCAGTCCTTCCCAATCTACCCACCTGTCAAACCTACACCACCCAACCCAACAATATCACTACCGTCCTGTCATATCCCTTCAATACGTGACTACACACTTTCACTTTACCATAGATTATATCCATATGAGTGTTGGCTAACAACTTTCTTCTCCCTTTCTATTTCTTGTAAACCTATCTTCCAGACAATAGCTCTCTGTCTGCTCAAGTTGCTTAATTCATATCAGTGAAGTCATGTACTGTTCATCCTTCAATGCTTGGCTTGCTAAACTCAACATAAGGTCCTGAAGATTCATCCACGTTATCCCATGTATTAGCACTTTATTCCTTCTTACCACTGATTAATATTCCATTGTATGCATGTACCACATTTTGTTTCTCCATTCATCTATTGATGGACACCTGGGTTGATTCCAACTTTTGGTAATAATGAATAATGCTGCTATGAACATTGTTGTGCATATATCTGTTCGTGTCTTTGCTTTCAATTCTTCTGGGTATACACCCAGCAGTGGAATTGCTGGATCATATTGAAGTTCAATACTTAGTTTTTTGAGGAACCTCCAAACTGTCCTCCACAATGGCTGGACCATTCTACATCCCCACTAGCAGTGGATAAGGTTTTCCATTCCTCCACATCCTCTCCAAAACTTATAATCTGCTGTTTTTTAATAGACGCCATTCTAATGGGTGTAACATGGTACCTCATTGTAGTTTTGATTTGCATTTCCCTAATAGCTAGTGATGTTGAGCATCTTTTCATGTGCTTTTTAGCCATTTGCATTTCTTCCTTGGAGAAATGTTTTTTCAGGTTTGTTGCCCATTTTTAAAATGGGTTGTCTTTTTATTTTCAAGGTGTAGGATTTCTTTATATATGCAGGACATTAGGCTCCTGTCAGATATATGGTTGCCAAATATTTTCTCCCATTGGGTAGACTGCCTTTTTACTTTCTTGATAACATCCTTTGGGGTGCAAAAGTTTTTAATTTTGAGAAGATCCTATTTATCTATTTTTTCTTTTGCTGCACATGCTTTGGGTCTGAAGTTCATGAAACCATTTCCTATTACAAGGTCTTTTAGATGTTTCCCTACATTATCTTTCAAGGTCTTTATGGTCTTGGTTCTTATATTTAGATCTCTGATCCATCTTGAGTTGATTTTTGTATAAGGTGTGAGATGATGTTCCTCTCTCATACTTTTGGATATGGATATCTAGGTCTCTAAGCACCATTTGTTGAAGAGGCTATTCTCTCCCAGTTGAGTGGGCTTGGTAGCCTTGTTGAACATCAGATGATTGTATATGTGAGGATCTATATCAGAACTCTAAATTCGGTTCCATTGCTCGGAGTATTTATCCTTGTGTCAATACCATGCAGTTTTGACCACTGTAGCTTTGTAGTATGTTTTAAAGTCAGGTAGTGTGATACCTCCAATTTCACTTTTCTTTTTCAGTATGTCTTTGGTGATTCGGGGCCTCTTACCTTTCCAAATAAATTTTGTAGTTAGTTTTTCAAATTCATTATAAAAATGCTGTGCTGAATTTTATTGGGATTGCATTTAATTTGTAGATTAGTTTTGGTAGGGTAGACATATTAATGATGTTTAGTCTTCCTATCCATGAACAGGGAATATTCTTCCATTTATTTAAGTCTTCTTTGATTTCCTTAAAGAGTGTTCTGTAGTTTTCTGTATATAAGTCCTTTACATATTTAGTTAAATTTATTCCTAGGTATTTGATTCTTTCAGTTACTATTGCAAATGGTATTTTTTTCTTGATTTCCTTCTCAGATTGCTCATTATTGGTGTACAGAAATGCTACTGATTTTTGAACATTGATCTTATAAATTCTAGAAGCTTTGTTGTGGATTTCTCAGGACTTTCTATATATAGGATCTTGTCATCTGCAAATAGGGAATGTTTTACTTCTTCCTCTGCAATTTGGATGCCTTTTATATCTTTTTCTTGCCTCAGTGCTCGAGCAAGTACTTCTAACACAATATTAAATAGGAGTGGTGATAGTGGGCATCCTTGCCTTGTTACCAATCTCAGAGCGAAGGCTTTTAGGATTTCACCATTGAAGATGATGTCAGTGGTGGGTTTTTCATATATACCCTTTACCATGTTCAGAAAATTTCCTTCTATTCCTATCTTTTGCAGCGTTTTTACCAAGAAAGTGTGGTGTATTTGGTCAAATGCTTTTTCAGCATCTACAGAGATGATCATGTGTTTTTTTTCTTTTCTTTAAATATGTTTATGTGGTGTATTACAATGATTGATTTTCTTATGTTGAACCATCCTTGCATATCGGGGTTAAAACCCACTTGGTCATGCTGTATAATTCATTTGATATGTAGTAGAATACGATTAGCAAGTATTTTGTTGAGGATTTTAGCATCTAGGTTCATTAGAGAAATTGGTCTGTAATTTTCCTTTCTTGTGGCATCTTTGTTTGATTTTGGTATTAGGGTAATGTTGACAACATAGAATGAGTTAGGGAATGTCCCTTCTATTTTTTGGAAGAGCTTAAGCAGGATTGGTATTAGTTCTTTCTGGAATGTTTGTTAGAATTCACCTGTGAAGCCTTTTGGTCCTGGGATCTTCTTAGTTGGGAGATTTTTGATGACTAAGTCTATCTCTTTACTTGTAATTGGACTGTTGAGATCATCAATTTCTTCTTTCATCAATGTAGGCTGCTTGTGAGTTTCTAGGAATTTGTCCATTTCCTCTAAATTATCATTCTTGTTGACATATAATTTTTCAAAGTATCCTCTTGTGATATTCTCTATTTCCGTGGGGTCAGTATTGATACCCCCTTCCTCATTTCTTATTTTGTGTATTTGTGTCTGCTCTCTCTCTTTTCCTCTGTTAGGGTTTGTCAATTTTATTGATCTTCTCAAAGAACCAGCTTTTGCTTTTATTATTTCTAGTTTTTTCCTATTTTCTATTTCATTTATTTCTGCTCTAATCTTTGTTATTTCCTTCCTTATACTTCCTTTGGGGTTAGTTTGTTGTTGTTTTTCCAATTCCTCCAGGTATGCAGTTAGGTCTTCGATTTTACCTCTTTCTTCTTTTTTGATATATGCATTTATGGTTATGAATTTCTCTCTCAGTACAGCTTTTGCTGGATCTCATAGGTTTTGATATGTTGTGTTGTCATTTTCATTCATTTCAAGGTAGTTACTGATTTCTTTTGAGATCTCCTCCTTGACCACTGTTTGTCTAAGAGTGTGTTTTTTTAACTTCCATATCTTTGAGCATAAACTGGCTCCCTGGCCCTTACTGATTTCCCATTTCATTTCATTGTGGTCAGAGAAATTACTTTGTATAATCTCAGTCTTTCTGAATTCATTGAGATTTTTTATGTGGCCTAGCATGTGGTCTATCTTGCAGTATGATCTATGTGCACTCAAGAAGAATATATATGCCGCTGTATTTGGGTGTAGTGCTCTGTATATGTCTATTAAGTCCAGATCCTCTAATGTGTTAACCAAAGTCTCTGTTTCTTTATTGATTGTGTGTTGAGACATTCTGTCTAAGGGTGATAATGGTATATTAAAGTTCTTCCCTGTAATTGTCGAGGTATCTATTTCTCCACTTTGTTTTTCCAGTGTTTGCCTCATGTATTTTGAGGAGCTCCTGTTAAGTGCATAAATGTTTATGACTGTTCTTTCTTCTTGAAAGATTACCCTTGTCCATCTTTGATTAGTTGTTCAGTGTTCTGCACCTCTTCATAGTTTTTAGTTTGTTAATTGGACTGAGCCATTTTTAGCTGTTTCTTAGTGTGGTTTGTAATTTTTTGTTGCCCTCTGGTCATCTTTTTATCTTGATGGGTTTATTCAATTGATTAGCTTCTGTCTTTACTCTATGGTTTTATTTAATTGCTGTTTTTTGTGTGTGTGTTAAGTTTTTTCTTTGACAATTTGTTCTTCTTATTATATTTCATTGGTGTTGTCTATGTTCCCTTGGAGGAAAAAATTAGGGCCAGGGAAAGTCAAAGAGATAAGAAAAGTAAAAGGATAATAGTAATAATAATAGTAATTGTTAGAAGAGGAACCGTTGAAGACCTTGGAAAATGAATATTTAACTCATGTAAGCAGTGTAGAGTAATAGGAATAGAAAAGTGAAGTACCAACAATGAAATGAGAAACCAAATAGAGAAAAATATATAGACTTAACTAAAAAGCCAGTCTGATTAGGACAGAGGGAAAGAGAAAAGACAAAAAGAAAAAGTTAATAAAAGAAAGAAAACAGGATAGATGAGGTAGAAATAAAAACCAGAAAAATTGGGGACTTAACAAAGAGAGGTGGAATGTAAGAACAGCAGAAAGCAGAAGACAGAATGTTGAGGGGAGGAAAAGACCTAGCCTTTGTATACAAAATCAATTTACACAGAAAAGGGGAAATCAAGAAAGGAGAAACACAGTTAACAAGTATCAAGCCAGCAGCACCTTGAGGAATTTATCTCTTCATCCAACTCCCTCCAGATTGATGCCCTGAAGCCTGCTACTCTGTCAGTTCCCAAAACGGCTCACTCGGGCAGGATCTTGCCTCTACTCAGGTTTTTTGTTGTTGTTGTTGTTAGAGAGATCTGACTATGTTCCTTTGAAAGAAAAAATAAATTAGGACCAGATAAAAGGAAAGAGATAAGAAGTCAAAAAGAATAATAGTAATGGTATTAGTAAATGGCAAGAGAGCAAACATACAAGACCTAAGAAATTGAAAAATTAGCACAAGTAAGAAGCACAGAAGAATAAGATTAGGAAAGTGGAACTGAAGCAATGAAACAAGAAACAGAATAGAGAAGCAAATATGTAGAATTATTTAAAATGTTGGAATGGTGAGAAGAGGGGAAAAGAAAACAGAGAAGAGAGAAAGAAAAAAGTAAGAAAGTATACAGAGAAAAAGGGATAGGAGGAGAAATACAAACCATAAAAATTGGAGATCAAATAAAAGAGGTGGAATGAAAGAACAACAATGGAAAACAGAAAGTATGAAGATGAAGGAGTGATAAGAAATAGTGTAGGTAGAATAGATCAGTAACCAAAAGAAAAAAAGAAAGAAAAAGAAAAAATAAAGAAGCAGAGAAAGAAAGGGAGGGGATATAAAACAAACAAGAAACAAGACAGCAGCAACTCATTTTTTAAAGAAAGGAGAGAGAAGAAAATAAAAACAAAAACAGAAAAACAGCCTTCTTTCTTAGACCCCTAAGGTCTACACAGAAAAGGGTACTGGTGTTCCTCAATCACTTACCCTATAGCCTGCCTCTGCTGGTTTTGCACTGGGTTTTAATGAGTAAAGTAAGGGAAATAAAAGAAAATGAACTTTTTTTTTTTTTTTTAAATAAGAGATCCAATTAAATCTAATACAAAGAAAATCTATATGCTCCTTGTAATAAAGTTTCAGCTGGATGCCTGATAACCTGGTGAATCTCTTCTCAAGGAACAGCCAGGAATCAAACCAGGGACCTCATTTATGACAGGCAGGAATTCTCCCATTGAGCTATTCTGTGCTTAGTTTAATTAGCCTTTCAGAAGTCTATCCACCCCTTTTCCCTTGGACAGGTTAGAGCCCCTGCAGTCAGCTGGAGTGGTGCTGATCACTGCCTGTTTCTGCCTCCTCACTGATGTAATTCCTCTCTTTACCTAGGTGCCTGGGCTTGAGCGCCAGCCTGAGACTATCTCCCTCCCCTCTCCCTGTAGAGTTGGGGTCCCTTCTGATATTCAAGGGGCCCAGCTGGCTAAATTCACTGCAAAAAAATCTTTCTCCACTCTGTGAGACCCTTCTTCCTCACAGGGAATCTGCAGTCACACTCCCCTTTGGAGCAGGGAGCTGGGTCTTCACCTAGTCTGTCTGCCCTGAGAGCTGGGTATGTGTGCCCCTTCCAGTCACTAAGGTAAGCAACCCCTGATTATTCCTGGCTTCACTATCTGTCCATTACCCTCCTAGATGACTCAGAGCACTTCCCGTGGAGGTAGATGTCTGCTTTACTCTCAGATACAATTCTCCAGGAGTTTTACCCTGGCTTATTATCTTGGAGGTCGGGTAGGGAAGCCCTTCCTAGCAGTCGGGAGGGTTAATAACTCATGATTACTTGTTTTGGCTTCTTCGTGTCTCTGACCCTCACTCTTCTGGGAGTTGGTACACAGTGTCCTGGTTTGCTGTGCCCCAAAGCAGGACCCCACAGCAGCCTTCGGTTTTTCCTTTGTTGTTTTAGTGAGAGCTAAGATTTGTATGTCTAACCCATTGGCCATGTTCCCACAATCCCCTTGATTTTTAATTTAACTCCATCATGGTCAGCAAATACATACTTTGAATGAATTGAGACCTTTATAAATTTATTTACAAAAACCTCAATAAATCTATATATTGAGATTTGTTATCTGTTAGAGAATGTTGTCTAGTTTGGTTATTATTCCATGTACAGCTGAAAATAATGTATATTTCTCTAGTGTTGGGTGAAATTTCTCTAAGTGCCATTTTACATTAATTTGGTTGATAGCATTGTTCAAATGTATACCTTACTGATTTTCTGTACTCTTAATTTATCAATTATTGACAGAGGTTTTGAATTTACTGTCTATAAATTTCTCCTTCCAACTCTACCAGTTTTTGTTATATTTTATTTTAAAGCTCTGATGTCAGACTAATAAAATTCAGCATTTTTATTTCCTACTGAAAAATTGGCCCATTTATAATATTGAAATGATCACCTTTATCCCTGCTAACAGTCTTAGTTCCAAAAACCTACATTTTTCTGATATTAATATTCTAATTCCAGGATAGTATGACATATATGTTTTTTATCTTCTTGGAATCTATTCATTATTTTATATTTTCTTATTTGAATCTAATTTTAATTTTATATTTTAAGTTTAAAATCCAATGATGTATTGTTATTTTTGTTCAATGAGTCCATTTTTACTTAAAGATAATAAAACAATTAGAAAAATGTTACATATTTCATATGTAGTTACCTTTTGCAGTGCTCTTAATTCCTTTTTGAAGATCCTTATTAACATCTAATTAATTATCCTTTGCCTGAAGGACTTCCTTTAACATTTCATAATGCCAGTCTTTTGGTGATGATTTCTTTCACTTTTATATGCCTGAAATGCTTTTCTTTTGCTTCTGTGTTTGAATGATAGTTTTTCTGGGCATAGAACATTAGGTTGACTGTGTTTTATCTTTTAGTATTTTAAAGATATTTTCTACTCTCATCTTACTTGCATTGTTTCCAAGTAGAAATATACTATTGTTCTTATCTTTTTCTTTTCTCAGTAGGTTACATGCATTTATTTCTCGACTTGCTTTTAATATTATTTCTTTATTACTGGTGTGAGCCATTTGATTATGATGTGCCTTAATGGAGGTTTTTTTTTTTCTCTTTTTTCTCCTTTTCTTATGTATGGGCTTCATGGAGCTTCTTGAATTAGTGGGTTTATATTTTTCACAAAATTCGAAAAAATGTTGACTATTTCTTCATATTTTTTTTGTCTCCTCTTCTTATGGTATCTCAATTTCTGTATATAAATACTTGCACAAAAATATATATACATAAATAACTGTATATATATATATATAAATAATTGGCTTGAAGTCTCACAGCTCACTGATGCTCTGTTTATATTTAATTATTTCTCTCTGCTTTGTTTTTAAAAATGTCTATTGCTATATCATTAGATTCACTAATTCTATTCTTCTATGATGTATAATCTGCCATTAATTCCATCTAGTGAATTTTCCATCTCCGACAATTTAATTTTTCATTTGCAAGTTCTGTTATTTTATTTATATTTTGCATGCCTCTACTTAACTTTTTGAGTATATATAATACTGGTTAATATCTGTTGTAATTTTCTTGGCTGTTTAAACAAATGTAATGCAATGGATTGGCTTAAACAATGGCGATTAATTAGCTCACAGTTTTGAGGCTAAGAAAAAGTCCAAATCATGACACCATTGAGATGATGCTTTTTTCCTAAAGACTGGCATTCTGGGATTGGCTGATGGTGATCCTTGGTTCTTGGCTCCTACGTCACATAGCAATGCATTTGGTGGCCTCTCCTGGCTTCTCCCTTCCCTTTCAGGTTCTGTAGAACTTCAGCTTCTTGATTCCTGTGCCTTTTCTCTCTTTCTGTCTGAATTACATTCTACTTCTAAAGGCTCTCAGTAACAGGATTAAGACCCATCCTGACTGAGTTGGGCCACACCTTAACTGAAGCAACCTCAAAAAAGATCCTACCTACAGTGGCCTCACACCCCAGGAATGGATTAAGTTTAAAAACATGATTTTTGGGGTACATAGCTCCAAACCATCACATGCTAATTCTAACATATGTGTCATTTGCCAACTGATTATTCTCCATTTAATGGGCATTCATCATAATGGCTGCTTTGACAATAAACTCTGTGAATTTAACCTTATTGGATGCCAGATAATTTTATGCTCTTTTATGTATTCTGGGATGCAATTAAGTTATGTGGAGACAGCTTGATCTTTTCAAGATTTTGTTTTTAAAGACTTTTTAGGTATGGCCAGAGCATTTTATAATAAAGGCCTTATTATTCTCACTATTGAGATAACAACCATTTGGGTGTTTTGCTCAATGACCCATTAATAAGAAAGCTTTCCAGTCTGATGGGGAGACTAGGCATTACTTACATTTCTGCATGTGCTTCAGACAATGTTGCCTCTTATCTTTTGCAGTTATTCTTTACTAGCCTCATGTATCTGTCTTACATTTATATGAGGATTAATACTCAGTTAATTATTACATGTGGACACTCTGAAGATTTCTAAATCTCTCTCTCTCTTTCTCTCTCTCTCTCTCTCTCTCTCTCTCTCTCTCTCTCTTTCTCCTCATTTCCCACTCCCCCACCCCATGCCACTCTCTGGAGTTCTGTGAATTCTATCTGTCTTGTTCAACCCAGGCCTTCTGCTCCATCAACTCCATGCTTCCTGTTAACCTCTCTAGCTTCTTTGCCTACCTCCTTTATCTCCACTGAGAAAAGTTGTTAATTAGACTGATTGTCAAAACTTTCTCTGAGGTGTAGTAACTATTTGACTTGGGACAACCATTTAGTCAGGGATATAACCATTCTCTAAAACTTTATAAATTAAGAGTATTTGTGAAAATGCACCATCATATACATATTTTTGGCAATTTTTGTTTTTTTATTACTCTTAAAGAACTAGCATTGCAAAGACCCTGGAGCCAGAGTTTGAACACAGGTGGGTCTGAACCCTGCACAGGTTTGAACACAGGTCTATCTCTTCCTAGATATGCTTCATCATCAGTAAAATAGTGATAATTAATGGACCTATCTCATAAAATTGTAATGAGAATAGAAAGGGTTAATGTATATAAATCATTTGAAAATAATTGGCATGTAGGAAACAACATATGTATATGGTGTTATTAAATGAATAAAAGAGGGTTCTTAAATATTTGACCAGAGTATTTTTCTTCTATGTTCTGCAGAAATGTTTATCTCTATTCAACAGAAAATAGATGCCCAAACAGATTTGCTCTTTTCTCCCATGTATATTAGGTGTGCTTCCTATTTTCCCTTGCATTGTTCCTTCATACTAATGTCTCTGATCATAGGCTATTTCACAGACCCTGATTTTTACTACGTATGCAAAGATTGTGTAACTATGCCTGACACTTGGGTCCTGACTTCATCTCATCCACAGCTCCATGTTTGTTTACTTATACTTAGGTTATGAGCCTCAGAGACAGATAGGGCAAATACAAACCTGAAGAATGATGCTTCAATCAAAATTAATTCAATAACAATGTATAATTAAGTTATAAAAAGTGAAAGAAGAAAAGCCACACAAATTATATTTTATAATATTTCAAAATATATTAAAAAATCAATTCTTTTAAATGCCTTTTCTATCTTAATAATTCCACAAGTGTTCGCTTAGGTGACTATTAAGTAATCAAGTACAGACTCATTTTTATTACATACTTGGGAAGAGTGTGGTAAGCACACTTAATTCAACTCCTCCTTTCCTGTTTTCTTTTTCTTTGAGGGATTAAATCCTTTTCCCAAAAATGATGAATTCTAACTGTTGTACCATTATGTAGTTTTATAAAGGCTTCCCATATGTAGATGCCCACCATGGTCCAGTGCTACCTATGACTGAGAGTCTAGGATTCACAAAGCAGGCCCATTTGGACCTCCAACTAAGCTGTATTATGCAACTGTTTTTCTGATTTTGTATAGGGTAATATTTTAGTTTCAATTGTTATTCTTTCTTTTACTTCCCAAATTGTTTAGTATCTTGTCAGAGTAAAAGAGTGCTCTGTATATTTAGTCTCCCTTAAGAATCTCTAAGATATGTAATTCTTCTTTTACTATAATTTTCTTTTCATATGATTTGACTCTTTTTAATGAAAGCTTTTGGCGTATTATTCTTGATTGATTTATATTTGTAGATATATATATATATTTTTTTTTTATTTATTTATAGCCACATGTTTATGACTGTGTCTGTGGCCATGCTCTAATTAGTAGAATGTAGTGGAGATGAAAACATAGTTCTTTCAAAGTTTTATTTGTTTAGCAAGAGATAATGAGAGAGAGAGAGAGTGAGAGAGAGGAAATTATTATATGAGACAGAGGCTTTGGGGAATACCTAGATGCAGAATCATGGGACATATAAATATAATAGTGATTGAATGGTGGAAGGTACATTGTTGGAAGACAATTGTCCTTGGGTCTCTTGTATTTCTGCAAGTCTTTAAGCAGAAGCACAGACTTTGTTCTGGATAATCTTTTCAAGGATTTTGAACAGCAAATAGCTTTGGAAGGTACACATTGTGTCTCCCTCTGGAGCAAAGGTCAGGCAGGCTTCCTGTTCATTATAAAAGATTCACATTCCCTAAGTTTAGGGTTCCTCTCTTATAATGCAATTCAATCTGTATGCAGATGTCACCACCCTTTTCACAAAAGAGAGGTTGTACCTCAGAAAATCTGTGTTGATACTCTGGCTACTGGTTGTTGACATAAAATGATAAAGACCTTTTACTCTGACTTAGGGGTTTTGTTTCCTGCCAGCATCCATGAAACCAGCATGCTAAAAACTTGTAAAATCACAGACTCTTCACAGTTCCTGACATAGAGGGAATATATTTTCCCTAACTTTCCATAAGAAGAGCTGCGGTGTAGTAAACATGGTGCTTCTGGATTATGTCCAGGTAAAATGCATTTGGAACAGGATGCAAATAAAAAATAATAATGTGAAAAATATGTAGTAGCAGAAATGAAACGATGCAATCAATCCCTATTTTGAGTTTAATGAAAGAAATATAATACAGCAGGAAAGATTTAAATGCTCAGAAGGTTTCAAATGCATTGGTTTTAACACAGCACATTTAAAATATGCAAAAGCTATTTTCTCTCTCCGTAATTTTGGATGTATTATCCATCCCTGAGTGATATCATTGGTTAACACCCAAATGTCTCACTGCCTTGGGCACTCCTGGGCTCTCCATGGCAACCAAATCAACAGTCTGCTGTTCTGGAAAATGTGGCCTATCTCTGTAGAATTACAGCTGATGGAGCCAATCCTCTGTCAAACTAAAATCAGACAATCCAGCTTCCTGGGAGCCCTATGCTGCCTGTATTTGTGTTTTCTACTTCTCTACATCCAAATCAATTGCCCCAAGCTGAAAGCATGACTTGCATGAAAGGGAGAGCAAACATTTACATTTCTAGAGAGAATAATAGTTCAAAGCACAGGCTTTGGTATCAGGTATATCTACATTCAAACCATAGCTTTGCTTCTTTCAGCTTTATTAATTTGATTAATTGGGGGTATCTCTGGGCCTCAATTTTTGCATTTTTAAAAGGAATAATAATAATAAAACCTATATCATAAAGTGACTTTGAACATTAAGTGAAAAAATTCTTGCAAAATGCATAGTACAATGCTTGATACATAGTAAGCTGCCAGTCTAAGATAATTGCTATTGTAATTTTTCTCATGATTCAACAAACTATTATTTTACCCTTGCTCCATCCTTGACCAGGGTTTCACCAGGCAGTTATAAGATCTACAATCTTATCCTTAGAGATAAGATTTCTTATCTATAAGGGAAAAAAAATAAACCACTCCTGGCAATCACATAACAGGTAGATGTGAGTTAAATCATTCTTGATTTGTAGCCAAATAGTACATAGTGAATTTTAAGAGTGTCAGAGAGAAGAGTACCTCTACATGCTTGCCTAGCAAAGTCCATTTGTATACTAACAGCAAGGTTGCTAAGATTTTTTATGGATTTTAGTGAACTAATAAAATAGTTGTTGCTTGGTGGATTTTTTAGTTTTCTAGGCTACTCCAACAAATACCATGAAATGGGTAGGGTTAAACAATAGGAATTTATTTGCTAATGGTATTGAGGCTACAAGTTCAAATCAAGGCATCATTAAGGCAATGCTTTCTTCCTGAAGACTCACATCTGCAGCTGGCTACTGGAGCTCCTTGCTCATTAGCTTTTCACATTTCAAGGCACATCCCTTCTCCTCTCGATTGTGTTGATATTCAGCTTCTGGCTGCTTGTGCTGTGGCATTCACTCTCTCTATCTGAATTTCATTACACTTATAAAGAATACCAATAATAGGATTAAGACCCATCCAAATTGAGGTGGGCCACACCATAACTGAAGCAACCTCATCAAAGCATCCTATTTATAATGGATTCACACCTACAGGAATAGATTAAATTTAAGAACATTTTTGGGGGAGTACATACAGTTTCAAACCACCACACTCCACCCTCTGGACCCCCAAAAAGACAAGCTCTTACTACATGCAAAATATACGCATTCCATCACAATATCCCAAAACCTTTAAGTAATTTCAGAAACAGTACAAAGAAAAGCAGAGTCTCATCAAATTCGATTATGGGTGTGGTCAGTCCTGGGGCACAATTCCCACTTGTCTGTGGACTTGTGAAACCTAGAAAACATGTCATCTACTTCTAAAACAGAATGGATGGATAGGCTTAGGATAAGCATTCACAATCCAATAGGGAAAAATTAGAAGAAAGCATGGGTCATGGATCCCAAACAATTCTTAGACCCAGCACGGCAAATTCCTATAGATGTCAAGATCTGAGAGTTATCTCTGGATTTATATTTTGTCCTTCAAGCCTGATGGAGTGGCATTTCCACCCGCTCCATGCTAGCATAGTGACCATACTATCCCCAAACACTGGGGTGAAAACTCCACCGTCTCAGAGCACTGGGGGCAGCCAGACTTTGCATGAACACCAGGGCCCACCATCTCTGAGCATTGGGGTGGCAGCATTCTGCCTGAACAATGGGGTTTAAGTCCCACCCCTTCCAAGTGCTGGGGCAGACCCACCCTTTCCACACACATGTGTGGGTCCACTCTCTTGGCCGGAGGAGATATCTTTGTTCCACCTCAACTTCTGTCTTTGAATTCATTCTTCTCTCAATTTGTCCTTTTTCAGTCCCTTATACTCAAGGATGTCAGTGGTTCCTTTCATAAAAATTGCACACGAAAAACCACTTAACTTTACATGTAGTTCACTGAGGTCTAATCCATAAGACAGAAGGAATTTCCATAGATCCTTCCTGAATAATGTATTTCAAATTCAAACTTCCACACAAATTGCTGACTGGTTCCATTTTCAGTTAAATCCTCACATGGACTCCTGTTCTGGATAGGTTCAGAATTTTCCAAACCATCAATTTTTGATGTTTTGTATCCAGGAATTCATTTCTGAGCTCATCTCTTTCCTCTCTTATTCCACTATAAGCCCCAAGAATAAAGCAAGATGCACTTTCCACATTTAGCTTGGAAATCTCCTCAACTAACTATCCAAGTTCATCACTTTTAGGTTCTTCCTTCCTTGAAATATCAGAACTCAATTTCCACCAACATCTCTGCCACTTTAAAACAAAGATTGTCTTTCCTCCAGCTTCCAAATAACACATTCATCATGTCTCTCTAAGGCCTCATCAGAAGTATCTTTAGCATCCACATTTCTACCAACAGAAACTTCAAAGCAATATAGGCCTTTTCTACCCAATACCTCACAATTCTTCTAGCCTCTACACATTACCCAATTCCAAAGCCTTGTCCACATTTTGGTATTTGCAATAGCAGCACCCTACTCTCCTTGTTCCAGAATCTATTTTGGTTTCCTGGGCTGCTCAAAGTGAATATCATGAAGTGGGTTATGTTAAAAATATCAAAACTTATTCACTCACAGCTTGAGGCTGGGAAAAAGTCCAAATCAAGGCCTCATCAATGCAATATTTTTTTCCCTAAAGACTGACATTCTGGAACTTGCTGCCTGTGATGCTTGTTTCTTAGCTTGTCATATGGTAAGGCCTATGATGGTGTCTCCTGGTCTCTCCCTTCTCTTTTGGGTTCCGTTGAGCATTGAGGCCTAAACCGCCACAGTGGGTATCAAGTGTTTATAGATTTGCTGAAATTTTAAATAGAATTAATAAAAATAGAATAAAATAGTTAAAATATAAGTGCTTACAAATGATACCCTATAATTATGTATTAGATAATGAAAACTAGTAATGGCTACAGTTCTTGCATTCAGTGGGAGCAGTGATATTACATTAATATTCTAAAATTCAAAACAGCATTCATTAAATATTGCTCTGATTTGAAAATAAAATGTAAAGTTATGCTTTTTATTTTTTCTTCAAAACATCCTCAGTCATAAAAGTTGTATTTGGTGAACTGTATTTTAATTAAATGTGGAAAAGGTAAAACTTGTCATTGACTCAAACTTGTATTAGAAATTTAATAGAAGGAAAGCACTATGTTTTCATGGAGAATGTCACTCATCTGTAGAAGGGATTGAGGATTGCAATTGGAAAAATGTCAGGTAAGCTCAAGCTCTCTCCCTGACCTCATTTCTTCAACGGAAGAAAAATGATGTTGCTTTATTGTAAGGTAAAGATTCTTCTAAAACAAAGAATAGCACAGACTTCTGTTAAGTTTCCTTTAGAATTGGAGCCAATCAAGCTGAACAAAAATATTGTAAACCAGATAATGTCTTCACTTCCCCAGTCTATCCCAATTTTAGACAAATAATCCATTCAGAGACATTTCTCATAAGAACAAAAGAACATTTTGTGATTTCCTGAAAGAAAATATCTTTTCGACAGTGTATGTTAATTCTTGGAGTGTAGACTTCTAAATTATCAATCATGGTATTTGAAAAACTCAAACTAATGAATTAGCAAAGGAAATATATAAACAAAGAAAGGGGAGTTTTCAGGTGTTTTTTTTTTTTCAATTCAATTATGTGAAGTACATCAAGGGGATGAATTTTTATTTCTCTCATTAGGTCACGTCCAAAGTACATATTTTATAAATCAGTAAAATAGTTTGTTACCATTTAAATTGATAAATTTATAATAGCAACCTAAATTCAGACTACCAAAAAATAAACCTAACAAAAAATGAGAAAGTGCAATGAAAATAATAATAACATTTTGATGGAAGACATTTAAGAATACTCAAATAAATGGGGAGATTTGTCATGGTTGTGATCATGAAAAGTCATGTACTAATGATATGGCTCTCCCCAAATTGATCTATAAATACAATACAATTTTTTCAATCCAATGTAATTCCAATATATATCCTAAAACAAATGGTCATGAAGAACCACAATATCTATAAACAATAATAATATTTCCAGACAATATTTGTTCACACCCATTATACAGATCAAATCCAGGTGGAGAAATGATTACTTTATAAAAGACACAGCTTTTAAAATTTAAAAGAATTCATAGGAGAATGTCATTATGTCTTTAGGGGAAAGAAGGATTTAGTAAGATAAAAAATAAAAATTCTAGGAAGATTAGATCCTTCAAAACAAATAACTGCTAAAATTATACTATGCAAAATATATAAAGAACCCCCATAAATCAAGAAGAAAAAGACCAACAGCCCAACAGAAAAATGGTTATAGACATTGAAAGCAATTATAGATGAGGAAAAAATAGGTGGCTAAAAATGATTAACTACAAATATTATTTTAGTGAGAACTCCAGATTAAAAAATATAGTGGTAATAATTTCATTACCATTTCAAATTATTATATATTAATTACTCTGTGTATCCAAATATACACTTTAGAACATCTAGTAGATTCAATTTTTATTTTGAATTCCACTTACAAGAGACTAGATTAATGCTGAGAGTATTGGATTTTTTATTTCTTTGTGTGGAAAAAAAAATGTTATGGTGGCATTTGGAAAGTATGCCATTTTTATTTACTAACATTGCAATAGCCTCTCCCCCTCTTATATCAGGGGTTCTTAACCAGTGCAGTCCCTGGGGGTCTGTGGAAAGATTTCAGGAGGTCTCTGGGCTTAAATTGAAAAAATCAACTTATTATCTTTATTTTCTCTGTCCTCTAACTGAAAGCTAGCATTTCCTTCACTTATGAATGCATGCAATAAATTACAGTAGTAATCATTTCAAATCACATTACAGTTGTTGCATATCGCATATTTCAAAAAATCCTTGAAGCACATCCATACTTCAAAATTACGGTAATTTTTAGACCCAATGCTAGTTGAGTGTCATAAAACTATCTGCTGCTACATTCTGAGAAGGGGTGTGTTGTTTTCACCTGATTGCAAAGGGGTTCGTGGAACAAAAAATGTTAAGAGCCCCTGTCCTATGTTATCCAAGTATGAAATTCTGCCCCTTCCAACCATTATTTTTCTTATTTTGCTTTGCAAGGCAATGATATGGTGACATATAATAAGGTACAGCAAGAAATATTCCTTAGCCAAATGTAGCATAGGTTTATATGTCTAAATTTTGGCTTTACAGTTACCCTGAGACATTTTCAAACACAACTTGTATTTACTTTGAAGTTATATATTTTCATTTCTCTTCACTTACATGCACACACACACACACAAGCACAGAGTTCTGTAGTTGTGAAATCTATGGGCTCGGCAGACAGGACATATAGAATCTCTGAAAAGAAGAATACAAAGATATTTGTTCAAATAAAAATGGTAAGCAAAAGTGCATAAATGTGAGTCAAAAAATGTGATAAATTGAGCATTTACTATGTATAACTATTTTATATCAAGTTTTGCAACTATTTCACAGATTAATTAAGTGAGATTCAAAGAAGTTTACTAAATGACTCATGATCACATAGGTGCAATGGGCTTAGATTGGAATCAATATATGAATTACTCCTTTACTTGTGCCATATCAGGAGACTTTTCCATATATCAAAGGGTTCAGCTCTAAGATAACGTTTATATTCATGAAGATCACCAGCCTCACAGGAGCAAGAGATTGTGAGGCAGTTTTCATGTCTTGTAAGGCAGCTCCACATCACTAATAAAAACTAGCTGGATGGAAAATCCAATGTAAAATGAGAAAGAAAAATGAGACAACAGCAAGAACAGAAGTGAGGCAGATAAGGATGTGTAGAATGGAAAGTCAAATCACATACAGGAGGAAGGGCATGAGAAAACAGAATGGTAACCACACTCCCCGCCCCCAAGATGTTTTTGGCTTTGAATTTATTTTGTAAAAACTAACTTACTGAATTTGATGGCTTAAGACTGGCATTGATTGACAGGATAAAAAGGATCCCCAGAAAATTAAACTTAAGGGACTACTATTTTGTAGATTCCCTCTTGGTCAGGGTTGGCACAAGAATAATAAATTCAAATTATTGTCTGCAATCTAGGAGCCAGAAGAGACAGATACTATTACTTTGGAAAAGAACAGAAAGAATGGTTCATAATTTTATTAAGAAGAAGTAGAAAGCAGCAATATATCATACAAATGAGCCCTCAATCTGAATTTAATTGGCAGAATGTAAAAGTGTGATGGGGATAAGTCACTAATTCCTGCATTAGATCTCTTCTCTGTAAAATGACTCACAAAATAGCTAAAGCAATTAAAAGAGATAAGATAAAATTACATTCATAAATTACTTAGCACATAGCCTAGCATATGATAGTGTTCTTTAAAGTTTATATCTCAAATTATCCTGCCCTAAATACCAAATGAAGATATTGACCTTGTGTTAATCCCAGAAGTTTTTAAATTGAAACCAGAAACTCAAAGATCTGAAAATGAACACACTAAGATTTTGTTTAATTTAAAAGGAAGATGTGCTTTCCAGATAACAGTATATTCATTACTTAAATATTTAAACATAACTATGAATACAATAGAAATGGATTTCTCAAACAAGTGGCTATAAAGTGAATTTGCTTATTTTTCAACTAAAATATTTTTTAATGAAATTTGGTATTCAGGAATATAATTTATTCTTTCCACATCAATAAGATTTCCACATCAATACTTCATTAGTATTTGCAGCAGTTTGATATTATTGATTAATTCCAAAAAGAAATATTAGATTATGTTTGCAAACTGGTCTTTTCCTCTGTGTAAGATTAAATTATGATTAGGGCTATATTGGGCCACATCAGTAGAACGTTGAGTCCCTGCCCCCTTGGTGGGCAGGGATTCACAGAGAAAACAAGATGGCAGAAGGGTTAGTTGGAGTTTTTGAGCTGGAGCCCCAGAAAGTAAGCACACAGAAGAGCTTTGTTGTGAGGAAAGAGAAAAGGCCCTGGGAAGAGAAACAAGCCATTTTCTTGACCGTCTACAGCTGGCCTTGTGGAGATAGCAGAGGAGCTGATCCCAGAAAGAAGCAAGCCCTGGGAAGAGAGGAACCCAGGAAGCCTGAACCCTCACAGACGTTGGCAGGCATTTTGCTCCAACATGTGACGATAGACTTTGTTGAGGGAAGTAACTTACAAAGAAAATAGAACAAGGTGGTATGTATTTTATACAACTCTCCATACTTGACAAGCAATAAGACAGATATTCCCAGATGTTCTTTATTTCACACTTTATCAGCCCTTACTTTATGAATTTGAATTGTGTTTGCATTTCTTTAGCTACAAGGGGAGAGATGTGTTTTCTCCTTCTGAGACATTTTTTCACCGTCATCATTCTCAAGGCTAAGCAAAGGAATGCCATCAGTTAACACTAAAGAATGAAAGCAACTCTAAAACATTTAAAACTTACCTTGAAAATTTGGCAGAATGGCAGAAAAAATTTTTGTCACTGAATAGAAGATGAGGCAATTCATTATCTGTTTCTATATCAGAAATCATCTGTTTGAAAGAAACAGAAATGTAATCAAATGAGCTTAAGTAATACATTATAGGAAAACTGAGGCATATCTTAAAATCCATTTGGTAAGAACTATAACCAAACCTTATAAGAAAGAAGAAAGTGTAAGTCACCAGAGAAAACAAAGAAATCTAACATTTTTTCTTTTAAAATTTTCTGAAGTGTTTTCCATTTTCTGCTGTACACTAACATTTCTTCATGACATCTGTTAGATTTTTTAAAAATACAGAGAAAAAAATAAGGAATAAATTGAATGGCATTGAATGATCTCTTTTCTATTTAGTTATTTATTGAAAGCTGAAAATATGCTATGATGGAAGAAAACAATATCTATTTAAATTAAATTGGATCATTTCCAGATTTATGTTTTCTCACTGATAATATAATTAAAGAACATCTAGAAAAAATGTTATAAGTAGAAATAGGTAAAAAATCAGAGAACAGACAGAATCTTGATACAAATATTTTTGGAAGTATATAATTTAAAGAGAATGCAGAGATTGTCAAATCTATAAAGACCACTTACAGATAGGACAACAAGTGTATATCACTTCATGTAGAGCAGCTGTTTTCTATTATTATTACTGCTATTATTGTTATTATTTGGCATTTCTACTTCTGTTTGTCCCTTTTCAATCTCATGATTTAATATCACTCTATCTCTTTATAAAAATAACCTTCTCTTTAATCTTTGAAGACATTTAGAATAGATTTCAGGTTAGCATAGATTACATAACTGATTCATATTTTATAAAGTATTGCTTCTAGCTCTTGCTTTTGTGTACTTTAAAAATAGAGAAAAATATGCTATGTACAACAATGAAAAATGCCCCTAAAATGTGATTACTATGATTGTTTTACTAGATATGGTATAAGGAATCTCTTTTCAGTAACTGATTTAAAACAAATTGAACAATCCATATTATGTATCTAAAAATTTTATAATTTTATCAAGACATGATTTTTCAAATAGCATGAATTATACAGAGAGAACACTAATGGAATAATAATCTTGCCCAGGTCTGTCTTTTGTGGACCGCAGAAAATAATGTCCTTAAACTAATTCATTTCTGTGCCTATAAACATAGTGTAGATGGAGTCTATTGATTAGATTTATTTAACAGACCTTGATTAGACCACTTAATTAAATTGCTTTTGATTGGAATACATCAGTGAGGTGAGACACAAGTTGTGTATCCACTCTCTTGCTTGGTCTTATATAAACTGAACACTCAGACAGGAAAGACACACAGAAAAGGGAGTTCTGCTGGTTTGACCTGGTCATGTGAAGGGTCCAGAGACACTGACAGTGGTCCCAGAGTCTGGAATCTGCAGAGCACAGAAGCAGGGAAAGAGACCCTGAGGGACTGGGCCCACAGAGCAGCTCAAGAATTAGGAGAAAGCCTTGCTATATGCGCGATTGCCTACAGCTGAGCTTAGGAGACAGTAGTTTCAGAAGGAAAGGCAGAGATTGGCTGCCATTTTGTCTCACCTCATGGTAGGACACCCGGATCACAAGTAGCTGACCTTGGTGAGACAGCATCTCTGATGGTGCCTTGATTTGGACAATTTTGCAGCTTTGGAACTGTAAGCTTTTACCCTCATAAATTTCCCATTATAATAAAGCCAACACATGTCTGGTATTTTTGCATTGGTATCCTTTGGCAAACTAAGGTAAAGCTTAAAATATTTTATCATTCATTTTACTTTAATTCTAATAGCTAGCAGTATGACATGGTGAAAGCACCCCAGATTGAAAGAATGATTTGTGTTCAAAACTTGGGGTGTTTTGGAACTGTGTGTACAAAAAAAAAAACAAAAAACAAAAAACCCATGTTCTTAAAGTTAATCCATTTCTGTGGTTGTAAAACTATTGAAAATAGGACCTTTTGATGAGGCTACTTCAGTTAACATGTGACCCACCTCATTCAGGATGGGTCTTAATGGTATTGCTGGCATCCCTAATAAATAGAATGAATACAGAGAGAGAGAAAGCCATGGAAGCAAGAAGCTGAAATCAATGAAATCCAAAAGAGGAGGGACAGACCAGCATTTACTGCCACTGTCCTTGCAATGTGACAGAGGAGCAAAGGATCACAGGCAGCCAGTTTTTGGGAAGAAAATATTGTCTTGATGATGCCTTGATTTGGACATTTTCCTCGCCTCAAATTGTAAGCTAATAAATTCCCATTGTGGGGAGCAGGTGTAGCTCAGTGTTTGAGCACCTGCTTCCCATGTATGAGGTCCTGGGTCCAATCCCAGTTACCTCCTTAAAAAAAAATCCCACTGTTAAAACCAAAACATTTCATGGTATCTGCTTTAGGCAGCAGCTGAGGAAACTAAAACACATGTCTTCATCAATTTTTTACTTTGTGACTCTAAACAAAGGACACTTTAGATCTTGAAATCTCAGTTTGTTCATCTATAACTTAGGATTCATGTAAGAGTGATGTTGAAGGAATGTTACTTAGGTCTTGAATTTATGTTAAAATCTACCACCTAGGTTACAAGATAAATGGAAATTAAATTAAAGGAAAATAAAAGCCAAAATAAAAATGTCAATAATATTGTCCAAATAGGTAGCCCAAACAAAATGCAGATATTCCGCAATCTGATTTAGGGTTAGACTGCTGTTACCAAAGAAGCCAAGAGGTTAGTTATCGGGAAGCTCTGATGTGAATCAGCCACTTTAAATGGCCAAAACTGACTCAGAAGATTCCTTTTTTTTTTTTTTTTAAAGATTTATTTATTTATTTATTTATCCCCCCCGCCCCCCCTTGCTGCTTGTGCTCGCTGTGTCCATTCGCTGCGCGTTTTTTCCGTGTCTGCTTATCTCCCCCTTGCTGTGAGGTCCTGCTGCATCAGCCCACCACACCGCGCAGTCCTGCCTGCTCTCACAAGGAGGTGCCGGGAAGCGAACCGGGGCCTCCCACATGGTAAACGGGGGCTCTATCAATTGAGCAACACCCACTTCCTGCTGTGAGGTCTTGCTGCATCAGTCTA